>JAVJIF010002880.1:0-162371 GCA_038442645.1 Agave tequilana
AGTAATATCAAGCATATAATAGATGAGAACAAAGATAAATAAGCATGCAAGATATAAATACAAGTGAGTTGAAAGAGAGATGAGCAATCACAAACACTGGAGAATTTTTCGAGGTTCGAGTCGCTTGCTCTATATCCCCGCCTTCACCACAATAAGGATTTTTACTATAAACAATTCCGCAAGATCACTCGGTGCCGCAACACATACAACAAGCTCCCTCAAAACTCTGGACCCACAAGTCTCCCATTTGTTTCCCGCAAAATAACACACGCGAAAGCAAAGATTGGAACACTTGTTGATCACTTCTCTTTATCACCTACAAACACTCTCACAATAAGGTCCTAGAGGATGGATATAGCAATAGATAGCTCAAGTTTGTCTGAGAAAAACTAGATAGATTTTGTGTTGGAAAACTTAGAAAATTCTTTTGAAAAAGACAAGAGAAACAATCTTGATAAAGTCTCTATTTGATATAGAAGTTAAGCTCAAAAATTTATTGAGAAAACTCTATTGAAGACTGAGCTAGCCTTCGGTCACTGGTCGGTCGACCCCAAGCAGCCCGGAACACATTTTTCAGGGTAAGATCTTTTTAAATTCATTTTAAATCTTATAAAATCTCTAAAATCTACAAATGTAAATTCATTGAAATACTATGTAGCACAAATATGTGTGATTAAAAATCAACATATATTATAAACATGTGAACTATTTTTTGAGGTAAGAAATTAAAACTTAAACCAAAACCGGTATTTTTCCAAAAACTAACTTCTAAAGAAAAATCGATTTTTTTTAAACTTATACAAATACCAAAAATAAGATATTGAAACAGATTTGAAGCATAGTATTGTGGAAATGATCCAATACACATAGTAAATGAAATATACTTGTTTTTGACAATAAGCTCTAAAATAAGTTTTGATAAAAACAAAACTTAACACATGATATAAACCCATCAAAATAGTTATCTAAACAATACAAAGTAACAATGTATATGGATGAGATCTAATACATTTATAAAGCATATAAACTTTTTTTGATGAAATCTTTTCATGAAACCGAAGGATGTATTCTTGAAACTCAAATCAAAACTATATTTTTCAAGAACTAAACTATTTAACATGAAAGTTATAAAATATTTTGTATGTGTGTATGAGCTTGAGCAGTTCACAACTAATCTATCTTTAACATTTTATCCTAAAATAAAAATCTTAAACTTACAAACTGGACTCAAGTTTTCTTGAAATCTTCTCTTGAAAATCTTCTTCTCCATCTCGACTTGATCCAAACTTGATACATGAGCTAAACTCCTCTTTGAATACTTGATGCAATCTTGAAGTGCGAGCTCTTGAATCAACTTGTGATAGCTTAAAACTTTACTTTGAATTTTTTGTTGAAGCTGAATACCGAATAAGATCATGATTGAATATCTGAAACTTAATGAACACATGATCATTAGTACTATAACTACATATGTTAATCATTATCAAAACTAGAGTGATGGGCCTTTGGGCCAACAATCATCTCAGTAGAGACATACCATTGGGACTTTCTTATTGCTATCATCTTCGTGTGCTCTCCTTGCCTTATAACTAGTTAAGCGGAAAAATTCCTTCAGACCTTGGGAATTTGCAGCAGCTTAGACTTCTACATCTTGGAGCGAACAATCTCACAGGTAAAATACCAGCCTCTTTGAGCAACCTTACAAATTTGCTTGAATTGGAATTCAGCAATAACACTATCCTTGGGGGTATTCCTGAGGAGTTGGGTGGTCTTGTGAATCTCCAACTCTTAACTCTTAACTTTAACTATGGTATAACTGGTCCATTACCAATCTCCCTCTCGAACATGTCATCGCTCACTGATATTCAGTTGGCTTTTGGCAAACTTACGGGTTCAGTACTTGTGAACTTCAGGAATATGCCTCACCTTAACACTTGGAGTTAGGTGGGAACGAGCTAACCGGTGGATTGGACTTCCTAGGATCACTTTCCAATTGTAGAGTTTTAGAAGGTGTAGGCTTGTGGGAAAATGAGATGGATGTTTATCTCCCAAAAACCTTAGGTAATCTCTCAAGAAATTTTTATGACTTTTATGCAGTTGGAAATTATATCAAGGGAAAGATTCCTGTTGAATTGGGTAATCTATTTAGCTTGGAGGTTCTAGGCTTGGGTTTAAATGAGCTAGTTGGGACCATACCCTCTGAAATCACAATGCTAGAAAAGCTTCAGTTGCTAGGTCTGGATGATAACAAGATATATGGGTCCATCCCACATGAACTTGGCCGATTAAGCATCATGAACACTGTATACCTTTATATGAATAGTCTTTCTGGACCCATACCTGACTCATTGGGAAATATCAGTGCAGTAGAATACTTGTCATTGGCTGCTAATGCATTATCTTCAGAAATTCCTCAAAGCATGTGGAATCTTACTCACCTGATTCACTTAGATCTGTCACAAAATTTGCTTAGTGGATTGCTGTCTCCAGTGGTGGGGAACATGAAGGCCTTGACACATTAAATATATCAATACATAAGCTGTCCGGTGAGATCCTGAATGCTCTAAATGAGCTCGAAATGCTTAGTATTTTGAATCTTTCAAATAACTCATTCAATGGCCACATTCCAAAATCATTTGGTGATCTTATTAACATCGCAGTTTTGAACCTTTCATGCAACAATCTCTCAGGTGTTATTCTAGATTCCTTAGCCAAGCTCCAACATCTCACAATTATGAACCTATCTTTCAACAGATTATAAGGAGAGATTCCAAACAAGGGTGCATTTTTGAAACACATTGTTGCAATTTTGGCAGGGAACGTAGCTTTATGTGGAGCACCCAGACTCGGCTTTCCACTTTGCTCCGTGAATGCTGCCCCTTCAAGTCCAGGCACAAGAGTTCATTTGCTTGAGTATATCCTCCCTACTATTGCTTTCACTATAATCCTTATTACCTGCATTTGCATCTCATTAAAATCTCATCAGAAGCGAACCAAGAGTCCAGCCCCTACAACCACAATATCTCTTAATAACCACATACTGATATCATATCTTGAGCTTGTTCGTGCCACCGAAAACTTTAGTGAAGCAAACTTACTGGGGAAGGGGGAGCTTTGGGTCTGTCTACAAAGGATGTTTAGATGATGGGTTGCCAACTGCAATAAAGGTCTTGAATTTAGAAATTGATGGAGCTTCGAGAAGTTTTGATGCCGAGTGTGGTGCTTTGCGCATGGTTCGTCACAGTAATCTTGTCAAAATCATCAGCACTTGTTCCACTTAGACTTCAGGGCACTTGTCCTACAATTCATGCCCCATGGAAGCCTTGAAAGGTGACTCTACTCGCATAACTACTGCCTGAACCTACTCCAAAGAATTAACATTGTGATGATGTGGCCTCAGCTCTTGAGTACCTCCATCACCACCATTCACAGGTTATGGTGCACTGCGATCTGAAGCCCAGTAACGTGTTTTAGCACCCCGTTCTCGAGATACGTACCCAAATGCGTGTCCCCGATTTTTTTGACCGTATTGTTTCAATTTTCTTTCAGTATTTATTTTTGGGTTGTTATTGCTTATATTTGGTATCGGATCTGGATTCTCAGTGTTAGAGTCAGCCCTGGCCTGGACTAGGAACCGATACAAGCATTCTGCCTGATTTGACCTTCAAACTCTGTTTTCCAATATTTTTAAATTTTTCATGATTTTCTGAAATTTTTCATAATTATTCTGCAAAATCTTCAAACCGCGACGGTCGACATCGCTGACCGATTCCCGAATTTTTAGTTTTCAAGAGGAATTAAATTTTTAGAAATGACTTTCACATTACTTCTTAAAATCTCATTTTCTATCTAAATATATTTTTTAAATTTTTCTAATTTATCAAAATTTGACCGATTTTGGTGTCGACCAGTATCGCCAGAAGATTTTAAGATTTTAATTTAAAAATCGATTAAATTTCTCAAATCTGATTTTTTTAAGCATCTTAAAATAATATTTTCTATTTTTGAGAATTTTTCGGAGCGTTTCTGAAACAGTCAAATTTTACCCTATTTAAATAATAATATTATTTTTTCTTTCTTTTCTTTTCTTTCTTTTCCTTCTCTGCTCCTCTGCTTAATACTCCCAGGTTATCCTATTAATTTAATTATTTTATAATATATTTATTCATTATTTTTTTCTTATTTCTTTTTCTTTTCTTTATTTTTTCCTTTTCCTTTCTTTTCTTTTCTTTCTTTTTCTTCTTTTCTTTCTCTCTTTCCCCCCTTATCTACTCCCATGCTGACCATCCCCTGCAGCACCAGCAGCTGCAACACCATCAGCCCATCTTCCCCCACTCCTTTCCCATACTCTTCTTCTCCCTCTCCTTCTTTTTAATTTCTTTCTTTCTTTCCTTCCTTCATCATCTTCTCCATTCCTCCTTCACTCCCACCATCACTCTCTCCCTCTCTTCCCCCTTGGCAGACTGCTGCCTCCACCAGCGTCGTGGCGCCACCGCCGCCCCCCAACCTCCCCACTTTCCTCCTCTCCAAACTCCATCTCCTCTTCTCCAATTTTCCCCAAACCCATCACTATAACTTCATTTTCTCCTCCAAAATTCACCTTCAAACTCCTTAATTTCTTCACTCCCATCACCCACTACCATCTCCTTCTCCTCCAACTCCCCAACACCACCATCAACCACCACAACCACCATCAACCACCACCACCACCATCACCTTCAACAACTATAACAACCAACACCAAACTCCAACCACCCACCCTACCTCCCTGGGCCTAGGCCACGCCGCCCCTCCTCCGGCGGTGTCGCTGCCGCCCCCAAGCCGCCGGCGGTGGCCGGCCGCCAGCCACCACCCCAACTCCCCTCTCCTTTCTTCTTTCCTTCTTTCTTTCTTCTTTCTTTTCTTCTTTCTTTCTTTTCATTCTTTCCTATTATACCCCTCTTTCTTATTTCCCTTATTTACCCTTTCATCACCCCATATTTAGCTCCCTACTTTCTAAACATAACTTCCCGCTCTCTCTCTCCCCCTACAACTCTCTCTCGCTCTTAGCCTCCTCTCTAACTAATTCTCCTCTCTCTCCTTTCTCTCTCCTCTCTCATTCTCTCTCTAATATATATGTATTTATATTAATATGTATATTTTATATGGATTAGTAGCATGTACGTGTTTATGGCGTTCCGAGATTTTACGACATTTTTCGGTGATTTTAGGCGAGTACCTTTTGTTGCCTCATGTCTTGCTAATTCTATATAGGGCTCGATATAATTTAAGTGCTTTGATATCATTAATTTATGTTTATTAACTGCTACTCTAACGTTTATTACATGATATATTGATATGTGGATGTCTTGTTACTACCGTTACATGCCTAACAATTGCTACTCTAGCTTTTAATACTTGATGCATCATTATGCGAGTTGATATATGATATGCGAGTGATTTCTAAAATTAACATGTTATATGAATACCTGTCGGCCGTTGTAGGCTGTCTAAAAATAACTAAAGACAAGTCATCAGAAAGTAGAGTCCAAACTCCAGACGCAGGGCTAATCATAGCCATCACTGCAGCATTAAGACGCAAGGTTCGAAACCCGCGTCTCAGCATCACGGCAGCATCAAGACGCGAGGGTCGAAACCCGCGTCTCAGCATCACTGCAGCATCAAGACGCGAGGGCCGAAACCCGCGTGTTAGCATCACTGCAGCATCAAGACGCGAGGGTCGAAACCTGCGTCTCGTTATAACTGCCCTCGTTATTGGGTCCATTACTGCCTACATAATGAGGAAGTTAAACCCCCCATTATGGAGCATTTTTAGGGGCACGTTCACCCCTGAAACCTCTATAAATAGCCCGTTTGCTAGAGAGGGGGTCGGTTGATCGGAGAATTCTTAAACTTTCACTGAAAAGGAAAAGAGAGTTCAACTCTTCGAACAACTTGCTGCGTACAAGTTAATCTTTACCTGCAATCTCTTTGAGATTCCTGGTGGACAGGAGCTGTGTTACTCCGTCTGCTATCCAGAGAAAGGATTCCCAAGTGGTCCTGACGTTCACCCCGGTCAACAGAAAACAAGATTCACTTTCCACCGCCACATCAAGAACCCATCACTAAACAAAGGAAGATTCAATCGTGAACATCTTCCCTCTCTTGTAATCAGAGTATTGATCCGTTGTAATCTTTCATTGATTCAAGGAAATTTTACAAGGAACTTTCTCCTACCAAACAAGAGATGGCGACTCCGCTGGGGACTACTTTCTCTACTGACGAGCAAGTTGTGGCGCAAGGTGACGTCACCTGTATGGGAAAGACGATCGAATCACTTGTCGTGGAGTTCGACCAGGCGAAGTATGAAGAGTTCCTCTCTTCCGGCTCCAAGAGCCCTAAGGCGCGGGTCTACCGCAAAGTCTCTTCGGGGATTTGCTCTCAAGTCCGCTCTGAGATCCTCTCAGACGCGACTGGTGAGAAGGATGTCGTGGCTAATCGCATCATGCGTAACGCTCGCGTCAACGTCTCCCAGGAGACCCGCGTGGTTAACATTCCTGATGTCCAGCCCGTTCATCCCCTTCCTCAATGCCAGTTTGTTGGGGATTCCCTTCAACCCACACGACGTAACCGGAATGCCGAACGGCGACAGAGGCGACGTATGCGTCAACTACAAGTTAGAACAACAGTTTTCCAATAGAGGTAAGGCGCGAGGTTCAGACCGGCGTCTCTGCTGAACCATGTCAGACACGTGAAGTATGCGTTTGGCAACCTAAACGCGAGATTCACCAAGCTCGCGTTCCTAAAACACCGCTTCCTAAACGCCACAAGCAGCAACGCGAAGTCCCGTGCTCTTTGCCAAAGACACGAGACCCGCGCCTCTGTACGCGGGACCCAGCAGCCCGGCGTTTCTCAAGCATCTCTGTCTAGATGCGACATCGGCAACACGAGAGCCGCGTCTCTTCTCAGTAGAGACGCCAGACTCGCGTTCCAGAGCCGCGACGCAAGAGCTGCATTCATGAGCCCCACATCTCAAAACCCAGCATCTCAGCTTTGCGAAGCAAGAAGAACTCTCGCAAGTTAAAAAGCCCTCGACAATCTGAGGCTAATCTCTTCGATCCCCCTCCGCGAATCTAAGAGATTATTTGACAAGGAAGAGAAGTGCTAGTCAGATCACTCCATCGTGTGCCTGCGAACAGCTTATCACAATGCTCTCTGAGTGCCGTTGCAGTTCACTGCAAGCCAGCAGTCTAAATTTAGACAGCTGACTCTAGCTCCCCGATCAGCTAAAAGAAATCGCTCCCACAGAAGGAGGACTTTCTCTGACACTGAGTACCCTAAAATCACTGCAACATGACAAGTAGGAGTAAGGAAAAGCAACCTGTGGTCAGCTCCGACGAGTCTGACACAGAACCAGAAGGAGTGTACCGGCATACTCGAACTCGGATTGGAGTAATTGCCCCGATCAATTATAGTGCCCTGGCTCGGGCATTGAAGTAAATGACTCGCATTCCGCTATTGTAGAGTCACAGGCTTCGAACTCTTCCATAGAGAAGAAGGCCTTTATATACATGACAAATACTCCTGAGGAGACAGCCAGGCGCTTGGAGCAGCAAGCCCAGGTCCAGAGGAACAATTCGAGATGATTCGTGCTCAACAAGAATCTATCGATTCCCTCAAGCAGATGCTGGCACAATTGCTTGAAGATAAGAGGAAGTCAACCGACAAGCCTCCTCTAAAAAGTCTAAAGGCAAACGAAAAGAGGGAGAAAGCTCATCTTCTGTACATATTGAGGAGAAAGAGCAATCTATTTCTGGCTCGTCTAAATCCTCATCCAAAGAGAAAGTCAACCAGGACCATGGAGGGATTCATTCTAAAAGAATGAATCAATTAGAGCAACGTCTCGAGGCCTTACTAATCGAAAAGGCCTCCAAGAGCAGGAGTGGTCCTGCCATATCCGGTCGAGTGGGACCTTATTCCATACCCTCCCAAGTTCAAAGCTCTGACCCTCCAAAATTCGACGGCAAAGGGTCACCGAACCAACATATCTACTACTTTAAGTCTCAGACAGGGAACGTGGTAGATAACGATGCCATCTTGGCACGTTTGTTCATCGGCACTTAAAAGGGCTCGCCTTTGAATAGTTCTGAAGCTCCCAGAAGGCTCCATTAAAAATTGGGCGATTTGGAGAAGCTCTTCCTGACACGCTTCTTTGAAGACGACTCGGAGGTCACAATGCCTACTCTTTTGGCTACAAAGCAGTGAAAGGGGGAGTCCGTCAAATCATTTGTAGAAAGACTTCGGAATGTAGCACTCTGATGTCCTAGCGGTATGACCCAGGTCACCCTGGTGGAAACATGCCGCCACAATCTATAAACTTCGCATCCTCGCCCAATAGGAGTTGCTGAAAGCCGCAACTGGAAACAATTGGTCTAGCAGGGTGAACAGGCTGAAAAAATTGTCGCCAGGTTAGGGCAGAAGAAAACAAGCCCAGACCCGAAAGGTCGACAAGGCGTACGCCAGACGCATCCCTTCAAAAAAAGGAAGGATAACTTGACGATAGAAGTCAGTCCCCTGTAAAGCCTCAACCGGTCAAGGGAAGTGGCTATTCAAGCCAGCTGCGTGCCAGTAAGCAATATTCCTTCAAGGACGAACATATTGACTTCGCTGTTCAAATTACTTAATAAGCAACAGATTGAAGCTTCCTGAAGTTAGACGTCCTGAAGAAGTCGGTAAAACTGATAATCCCAACTACTGCTTGTATCATAGAATGCTGGGACACCCCACCAAGAGCTATTATGTCTTCAAAGACATCCTTCAGGCTCTGATTGACGCAGAGGTACTAAAACTCCGTCCAGAGTAGAAGCAAGTGACGGCTAATATGACATCATTCCTCCAGTTTGAAAGACAACCTCCAACACCCTCTGGAGTAGTCCCCATCCCCAAAGGGGAACTAAGAATGATCACATAGACCCTCACCATCAGCGAGAGAAGGGTCTTGTACCTGTCCCCACACCTCAGGGGGAAATTATGTAGGTTCATCCTGACCTTGTGGATGGCCAGCAATGGACCACTGTTCTAGCAGAAGGTCCAAAGGCAAGGCGAAGGCTTCGTCCTGCAATGTGGTGTGCGTTTCTTCTTCCCCGCGAAGCAGAAACTGATGTTCCCTCATTGACTGATTCAGAAGAGAAAATAGTTCTCGTGCAGAACCCAATCAACTTGTGGCGAAAACTCGTTCAGGCCAGTCATATTTGAAAAAGTATGACGACATGGCAAGCAACCCCTCCAAAATCCGCTACAGAGTCAGTCAAGCCCTCCACAAAACACCTGTGGAGACAGAAAGAGCTTTAGTTTTCTAAAGCTCTCTAAAAAGATAACGCGGAAAGATCCATAACACCTTACCGCTTTGACGTCCTGACTCAACTGCCAATATCCCGTCCGAATTACTCTTTACGGGCTCCTAAGGCTATTAAAGTCAACCAGAGAAGCTTTGAGAGAGGCTCTAGCTGACGCTGAGGTTTTCATGACCCAGGTGCCCCCGGCTGGACCACGGGAGGAAGATGTAGAGGACTGCCTCCATGCCTTCCAAAATGCTCCCTGCATCACTTTCACACAGATTATATGCAGGTTAAAGGAAAACATGATCGACCCCTATACTTTACAAGGTACATTGGATCATCTGAAGTAAGCCGCGTTCAGGTAGATCCAGAGTCCGCATTGAGCATTATGCCTCACCGGGTCATGCAACATTTAGGGATTCCTACCCACCGGTTGAGCGCCACCCAGACTACCATTTATGGGTTCAATGCCAATGGTAACCCGCCCATGGGAAGATCAGGCTCAAATGCCAAATTGGGGACTTAAAGTCGGAAGTGACGTGCTACGTGATCGATGCCCACACCTTATACAACTTGCTGCTTGGCCGACCATGGATTCATTGTAATTCCATCGTTCCTCCACTCTCTACCAAGTTATGAAATATATCGACGGAAGTGGAAAGGTACGAACGTTGATTGCCGAAAGGCATCCGTTCAAGGGAGTCGAGAACTATTTCACAGACTCTCTCCTGTACCAGGACTCTGTGGAAACAAACAAGAGCCCACAACCAGAGAGCCAGACTCTAGTAATGAAGCTGACACCGAGCTAGAGAAAGAAGAGTGCATCTAGGAACTAGATCCACTTGTAACGAGCATTAATAAGCTCGATGTTGATAACACCGCCATGATGTAGGCGGATGGTATATTAATGAAGAATTAGATTTGGCTTATTTTTCTGTGTTCGCTTCTGATTCAGTGCCATCAGACACTAGTACTGAAGTGGATGATGATCCCTGGTCGGTAATGGAAGCTTTGACATCATTGCATGTACCAGTGAAGTCATCCTTCGAAACGCGCCAAGATGCCGGTGAAGCGCAAGAATCAATATTCATGGTTCCAGCAAGACAGAAAGGCCAAAACCATTCTTTTCGGACGAATCAAATCCGAGCCGATGTCTCGTGAAGAATCAGAAAGCGAGAAGGAACCCCTCAGTTCGTTCATTATGAGCCAAATGTACTCAAAATGATGGAAAGCATGGGTATGATCTGACAAACGGTCTGGGTAGAACTTCGGCAGAGGAAGGAGAACACTACTTACTCCGCTCTTTCGTTCCAAAGGGAAAACCCCTGATTATTATCACCGAACTCGCAGGGGGTTGGGCTATGTGTCAACTCTGATCCAATCAGATTCTGAGTCTAAAGAGTCATTACGCCATTACTCATCGGGCACGGCATCGTGGGAGTCAGATGTTAGTGTCGGCAACATCTTCAGAGAACTTTCAGTAAATATGGGTTTAACAAGCCGCCTGGAAGATAGAGATGAAGAGATGATCAGTCTAATACAGATCCTTGGATCAAACACTTAAATACTCTTTGGATACTCGCTTTGAACAGCGCGAACCACCCACGGAGGATAAGGTTTGCCCAGATTAATATAAGAGATGAGGTTAATCCTAAGCCCATCTTTATAAGCGAAAGCCTGTCACCCTCCGAGAAAGAAGATTTAATATCTCTTGTGCAAGAATATATAGATGTTTTCGCCTGAATTACGAGGACATACCCGGACTTGATCCTCGAGTGGCTATACATCGCCTAAACATTAATTCAGACGGAAAGCCAGTCAAACAACAGCAGCGACGGTTCCGTCCAGAAGTAATGGAGGCAATTCAGTCTGAAGTCAAAAACTTATAGACTCTGGCTTCATTAGGGAAGAACAACATCCTGATTGGGTAGCCATATCGTCCCCGTTGCCAAAAAGAACGAAAAGATCCAGATTTGCATTAATTTTCACGATCTAAACAGGGCCTGTCCCAAAGACGAATTTTCTCTCCCAATCACGGATGTCATGATTGACAATACGTGTGATTTGAGCGAATGTCCTTCATGGACGGATTTTCAGGGTATAACCAAATCAAAATATACCCTGATGATGAAATACATACTTCTTTCAGGACACCACTAGGGTATACTTTTACACCGTCATGCCCTTCGGACTGAAGAATGCGGGGCTACATATCAGAGGGCCATGAATCCATTTTCCACGAGCACATGCGTAAAACAGTGGAATGTTATGTTGACGACATTGCAGTGAAAAGTCGCGTCAAAGGTGATCACATAACCGATTTGAAGGCTATCTTCGACATCATGCGGGCCATCATTTGAAGATGAACCCCGCCAAATCCTTCCTGGGGGTGGCCAGCGGCAAATTCCTAGGGTTTGTGGTAACTTCCACAGGAATTCATTTGGACCCGGAAAAAGTTCGTGCTATCCAGGAGATGCACCTCCGCGGAATCTCAGAGAACTTAGGAGATTGCAAGGACGATTGGCATATATCTGAAGGTTCATCTCAAATCTCTCCGAAAGATGCCAACCCTTTACCAATTAATGAAAAAGGGTGTCTCGTTCATTTGGGACGATGCTTGCCAACAAGCGTTTGAGGAAATCAAACGATACCTCACGCAACCACCAGTCCTTACAGCTCTGGTGTCCGAAATTTTTTCTGATATACGTCCGAGCAATGGATCATTCCCTAGGAGATTTACTAGCCCAGATGATGATCAAGGACACGAGCAGGCAATCTATTATTTGAGTAGAACTATGATCGGGGCTGAACATTGATACAACCCGATCGAGAAGGAATGTTTGGCATTGGTGTTCACTGTCCAGAAATGCGACACTACTTGTAGGCCAAACTATAAACGTCATATCAAAGGTTAACCCTTTGAGGCTACTACTCATGACAAAGCCATTGTCGTTAAACGTCGCCGATTAGCAAAATGGGCCATATTGCTATCCCATATGAAATGCGCTTTTTACCACAAAAACCGTGAAGGGACAAGCAGTGGCGGATTTCCTGGCTGAGCATCCAGATCCGAGGGCAACCGAACTTTACGAGGATCTCCCAGATGAGGTCGCTGAAGTTTGTCAACCCAGACATCTTTTGAAAGGCAAGTGTGGCAACTTTCTTTGACGGTGCATCGAGAATAGGCCCGAAAGGACATGTCGTAGCAGGAGTGTGGGTAATACTCATCTCCCCACAGAACGTGATTCCTTGAGCTTTCTCATTAACCGAGCCCTGCTCCAACAATGTAGCGGAGTACAATGCCCTTTTGATTGGAATGCAAATCGCCGATGAGATTGGCGTTAAAAATCTCGAGGCATATGGTGACTCTAAACTTATCGTCAACCAAGTTCGTGGGGGAGTACAAAGTCAGATATGAAGATTAGTAGTACCCTATTACAACGCAACTGTCCACATGGCTGGGAAGTTCATAAACTTTTACATCGACCATGTACAAGCAAGCAAAATGCGCATGCAGATGCACTAGCGTCTCTCGCTGCCTCTTTAGCCCTTCCAGCTGGAGTAGTAGAGAAAATATTTGTTGACAGCCACGACCTGTATTGCCCAAGAATCGCTTCTGAGGATTCCCAGAAGCCGACAGGAGACTGTTAAGTCAAAAAAGCTCTTGAGTCGTCAACCGGCCCAAAGCCTAGAGACTGGGCGATTCCCTTACATTGATTATGTCTTGTACGACATCCTGCCTGATGATACCAAAGAAGCGGCTGCCATTAGAAAGAAAGCCCCCAAATTCTATCATAATGCGATCACGCGAACACTTTATCGTCGATCGCATGACGGGATCTGCTTCGCTGCCTATCACAAAAAGAGGCACAGGAGGTGCTGAAAGAAGCGCATGACGGCATGTGTGGAGCCCATCAACCTGGTCCAAAACTTGGGGATCGGCTCCGCAGATTGGGGTATTATTGGCCTAAGATGATCCCTGACGCCATAACTTATGCCAAAAGATGTCATGCCTGCCAACGTGCATGGCAATTTCATCCATCAAGCACCAGGATACACCACCCTACAACTTCTACCTAGCCATTTGAGATATGGGGCATGAACGTAGTTGGCCCTATCCGCCCACCCATCATCAAAAGGACATCGGTTCATTTTAGCCATAACCGATTACTTCTCTAAATGGGCTGAAGTCATTCCTTTGAGGGAGGTAAAGACATCTGATGTGATCAAATTCGTTAAACATCACGTCATCTACCGTTTTGGTGTACCTCGGCGAATTGTCCATGACATGGACCCTAGTTCGTCAGTCAAGCTTTCCAGAGGTTCTGCACTAAGTTCAGGATCCAGAGTGTGTCCTCAATGGCATACTACCCCGCCGCTAATGGTCTCGCAGAAGCTTTCAACAAGACCATTGGCAAGCTTCTTAAGAAATTCGTCTCGAAAAGTCAGCGTGATTGGGATGACAAATTAGGTGAATGCTTATGGCCTACCGCACAACTGTTCGAACCCCAACAAAAGCTATACCATTTTCTTTGGTATATAGGTGTGAAGCCGTGCTTCCACTAGAAATCTAAATTCCATCTCTGCGTGTCGCCTTGACAGCAAAAATGACGAAGGAGGAGAAGCATCGACTGTGACTCCAAGAACTGGAAGCCTTAGATGATAAACGTCTGCAGACCCAACAACAAATCGAGCTCTGCCAAGCCCGAAGTACAAGAGCCTTCAATAAGAAAGTTAAGGAGCGAATTTTCAAGAAAGGGGACCTTGTCTTAACTGTCAGAAGACCTCTTATAATGACACATAAGACAAAGGAAAGTTTCAGCCCAAATGGGAAGGACCATTTGTAGTAGAGTCAGTCTACTCAAATGGAGCATATCGCCTCATAACTTCAAATGGCGATACGCTCATGATGCCATCAACAGCAGATTCTTGAAGAAATACTATCCTTGATAGTACTTTTCCTCCGATCAAGTTAATATTACACCTCTGGTCAAAACTCCAGATCCAAGAAAGTTCTTTCTTCTTTACTAGATCACATCACGATAGGTCAGTGACAAGCTAATTGAGCACACTGACTACACCATGATGTATGATGTAAATATTGAGAAGGAAACAAAAGGCGAAACTTGGGTTTAGCATTGCTCCCCTAATTGACATCCGGCGCCTCCGACGGCTAAGGACAGAGGAAAATGTTGGCTTCTAAGCCCAACATAAGTCTTCGACAACTCATCATGCTGAGGGGAATAGCATGGTTAGCCCAACTCAAATGGTAGTTAGTAAAGGCATACCAAATCCGTTGATAGCTGAGGGTTTGCTAAAAATCCTAAGTGGACTTGGTTCCACCCTCTCCCCAAAATCACTTGTCAATTCTCACCATAGAATGGTAAGACCATAAAACACAGGTGTTTATCTCCCTAATGAAATGGACTGGATTCTGTCAAGTTAACATTAAACCTCTGACAAGCTAGATTTTTTCAATCCCTAATGGACCTTGTCAAGGTAATATTAAACCCCTAACAACAAAAACACTTTAAAAATCCTCGCCGCTATGTTAATAGTACACCTCTAACAGCAAATTTCCAAATCCCTTACCAATTCTCATACACAGAATGGTAGGTCCACAAAATACAATCATTGCCACGTAACATTATACCTCTGGCAATGAAAAATTTTAATACTCCCTAGCAAGTATAAACCTTACTTGTCTCAACTGTATATGGAGTAGCAAACTTTCAAATTTGTCAAGTTAACACTACACCTCTGACACTTCAAACTTCACTTGTCAATTCTCATCAATAGAATGATGAGTCTTCAAAATTGCTTATATCGCAAATCAATCACTGTCAAGTTAAAATTACACATCCGACATTACAAATTCTACTTGTCAATTCTCGTCAGTAGAATGACAGGTCCTCAAATTGCTCCTATCTCGAGCCAATTCTGTCAAGTTAATACGACACCTCTGACAAATTACTGTTAAGTTTAACATTACACTTCTAATAGTGATTGAGTTGTTGCCAAGTTCAATATTAAACCTCTGACAGTCACTTTTTCTCAGACTTCCATATCGAAGCTGAGATGAGTGATGCTAAGTTTACATCACACCTCTAGCGTCCAGTTCATTGCTAAGTTCAACAATACACCTATGACAATGACTTTTCCTCGGACTTCCTTGTCGAAGTCGAGATGACCGATGCCAAGTTCAAAATTACACCTCTAGCATTATCTTCACTACCAAGTTAACATTACACACCTATGACAGTGACACTTTCAGTTTTCCTAAATAAAGCTGAAACACTCTTGGGTTAGTTAATATCACGCCTCTGACTCACACACTTGTCAAGTTAACATCACACTTCTGACAAGATTTAATTTAACCCGTTAAGTTAATATTACACCTCTGACGGTAAAGATTCTCGCAAGTCTAGTCTCACTAGTTATTCTTTTTAACAGAATAACAAGTCCACTTCGAATCATTGTTGGGTTAACACTACATCTCTAACAGTGCTTCCATTAACTCCCCAGCTGAGTTCTAATCAAGTTTATACCAAACCTCTGATGAAAACTCATTTGTAATCCTCTGTGGGGTACAAATTCTACTTGTCATTCTCATTTATAGATTGGCTGGTCTATAAAAATTATCTTACTCCTGTCAAGTTAATATCACACCTCTGACAGCATTGTTGAATTCCTGAAACAAGATTTTTCTACAAAAAACTTTGGCTCGTTAAGATATTATCATATTTTTAGCAAGTCAAAGATCCTTTACTTCGATTCGTCTGATTTTTAATGCAAAAAAGGATTCAACACAATAGAAGAAGAAAAAAAAGTGTCGCTTTTATTTATATCCAGACATATGAAAGTGATACAAGATGCTCTCTTATACAATAAGATTGAGTGTTACAATAAAGAAGTACAAAGAAGTCTCTCTCTCTCTCAGTAAAAGGTTGCACTCACTCCCTAAAAACAGTCTCACTACTCCAAATACAAGATGTTTGGAAGAGCGCCAAAGAAGGTTGAGCACTATTGTGACGATCGGATGCTGATTACATCATGATGCATGATGTAACATCGAAGGAGTCCATCATTGACTAAGAATAATGGTGTTTCTTGAGGCCGAAATGCAGTGAAGCCTTCTGATTCCACCGACCAACTGGTATAGGTCATGACCCTTCGTTGATGAACATCTCTACCACCAGAAGTCATCCAATGAGCATGGATTTTTCATTGATGTCACTTCTGGGATAAGATTGGTGAAGGAGAATCTGAGACCTTGCAGGTGACGTCCTCTTTCCTGTGACCTACAAGAGGACCATTGTAATACCCCCGCTCCCGGAATACGTACTTAGTTGCGTATTCGATTTTTGATTTTCGATCGTATTTTTTGATTTACTTCCTGTATTTATTCTGTATTATGAATTCCTTATATGGTTGTTTTGTCTTGGATTTGGATTCGTGGACTCGGAGTCAGCCCCAGTCTGAACCGAGGACCTAATCCTAATGTATTATTCGATTTAGTCTTTCTGATAATTATAATTGACCGATTTTGGTTTTAAATATCATTTTCCAATATTATATATTTTCTATGATTTTCTAGATTTTTCTGGAATTAGAATGAAAATCTTCAAAACCGGTGTCGGCCAGTTCCGTTGACCGATTCTCGAATTTTATTTCACAATCAGCTAGGAATTTCTAGATGGTCCTTTAGACTTTATTTCCTAGAATCTTATTTCTTATTCAAATACTTTTTCTGAGGATTTTATGAATTTATGAAAATTCCCTCGGAGTCGGTAGGTAACTGATTCCGGGATTTTTAGTTTTAAAACTATAAAGTATTTCTTAAAACGGATTTCACTATTATTCTTAATATATTATTCTTGATTTTTGATATTATTTTTCGGGTCGTTCCGAGATACTTGAATTTCGGACGATTCCGGTATTTTCCCGAAAGATTTCCGCATCCGCGACTGAATCCGGGGAATCCGCCACTTCCATTATTTTCATCTTCTCTCCCAAGAATATTTTCTCCTTTGTAATTACTTTTTTTCTTTTCCTTTTCCTATTTTCCTTCTTTCCTTCCTCCACAATCCACAAGAATTCCATTTTCCAAAATTCAATTACCAAAATTCCAATCTTTTCCAAAATCCCAACTTCCACACACTTCCACCAAAATATCTCCACCACAAATATCTCTTTTTCTCTCTCTCCCATAGCCGGCCAAGTGGCCAAGAGAGGACACTCATCCCCTCCTCCACTTTGCAAAAACCCCCCCCTTCTTTTAATTATTTGCACCTCCTTCACAAATCCAAAATCCTATTTAAACCTTTCCTTTTCATTTCATTTCCTTTTTCACTTCCCTTCACTTCTCTTCACCAAAACCCTAACCTCCATCAACTCCTCTTCATCTCCATCACTACAACAACAACCACCAACTCCCTAAAGATCACCAAGGTCATCTTCTTCCTCCTTCATCTCCATGGAAGCCACCACAACTCATCAACTCCATCAAAGGTTCCACCTTCTTCTTCATCACCAACCTCCCTCACTACCACTCCTTTGGTGAGTAATTTAATCACCAGACTTGATTATTCCTAGTATACTTAAAGTTTACATATCATGTTCAATTATGTCTTCAATCCATGATTATTTGGTCATCAAACACAAAACCCCCAAAATCTGTTCTGTTTGCTGTTTCCAGTCGATTAGTCGACTTGACCTAGAACCTAGTCGACTAGAAACCCTTAGCTGAAACGTAGCTTTTTCTGAAACACAGTATTAGTCGACTTACCTTAGTTCCTAGTCGACTAGAGACCCTTAGTCGACTACACTCTTGACCCTAGTCGACTAACCTTGTCCTAAAACAGAAACTCAACTCTCGGCTCTAGTCGACTTGACTATACTATTAGTCGACTATAGCTTATTAGTCGACTACCCATTCTTCCCTAGTCGACTAACTCATCCTGAATCAGAAACCCAACTTTCTGTATCTCAGTTCTAGTCGACTTGACCATACTATTAGTCGACTTAGAGTATCTGTTAGTCGACTACCTATTTTACCCCAGTCGACTAACTATTTCCTGAAACCAAACCCAACTCTCTGGAACCCAGTTTTAGTCGACTATACTTGACTGTTAGTCGACTAATCCCTCTATTAGTCGACTATTCCACCCTAGTCGACTAACTTTAGCTGTTTGTCTTAGTTGATTTCTTTCTTGAATATGAACCCTATCCTCTAGACTTATATCATATCTTAGTATTACTTGACTTGTCACTTGACAAACATCATCTTACCTTCTCTCCTTCTCTCTCCTCTTCTCTCTACATATTTATATCAGTTTTGTGGCGCATCCCGGCTTCCGTGGACTTCGGATCTTTCGGCGTTTTGGTGATTTAGGCGAGTAGTCTCGCTCTTCGCTCTTCTTTATTTGAGTTTCCTGTTTCATCGGGACGATAAGTATTTCACTTCCTATTTTCATGTATTTAATTTCATGTCTATATATCTTTTGATGCTTTATACCATGCGTGGCCGACCCTTCGTGGTCGTTGGACTTTGGGTCATTACTTATATGTTACCACTTGCTATTACTTCAGACTTGTTAGTTTCATGCTTCCTTTTAACACATGTATATCACCTGACATCTAGTATGTTATCACCTGACCACTTGACATACCACTATTTGCAAGACCCTTTTTGTTATACCATGACTTGACCTGACTATTATCAATCTCTTGTTATGACTGGTTACTTGATGTATATCACCACTTGTCATGCTATCTTTTATACCCAGCATGATATACTTGACTTTGTGATTATTATGTTTACGGGAATCCTATCTTGTTTTATGGAACTAAGTGCCACACCATACACGGTGGGGGCCACCTCTAGAATCCATCCCTCAGAACAAAGTGCCACATGGAACAAAGTGCCACACCTCACGGTGGGGCCACCTCTTGAATCTGTGGGGCCACCTCTTGAATCTGTTGGGCTATTACTGTTATGACTGTTTATATCCCGTAACCTGATAATCTTAATAAGCTACAACTTGTATGGGTATGGGAGGAAGTGATGGATGCCGGAATGATATCTGCTTATAGTATGGGAATATGACATATTGGCGGTACTGTTAGTGGGACTTTGGGCCCACAGATTACTGTTAGGGGGACTTTGGGCCTCCAAAACTGGTCCCAGGTGTATGGGAACTACTATAAGAAGCTCTATCAGTTCTCCATCTATTTCCAATAACAAACCTTGCTTTACTAGGATATGGATCTATGTGCGCTGGGACGCTAGATCACATAGCTAGATATCAAAGTAAGACAAGTAATAATAATAATAGAAACATGTTATGATTCCCGTTATGTATTCCTGTTTGACTTTCATATGATTTGCAACTCTGATTCTATACGCTTGGATATTCGGTGGCATGAGATAAAGGTATATAGATGAGGGTTTCCTTGTTTGATTATTCCTTCGATGTATTAGTCTCATGGGACCGTGACCTAAGCATATACAATCACTTTTGCTCGTAATCAGCTTCACTTGGTTTTCTGGTTTTATGATGCTTATGTTATAACCCGTCATATATACTTCATTTGTGTTCTAACCCTGTCTTCTGTACTTGACACTCGTACCCACCCTGGCTCGCCACCTGGCATTGTATCATCTACTCGCCTGGGGAGTTTCACTGACTCCCCTGGATTCTCATGTCCAGGTTATGGAGCCCGGAGCGTGTGGATTCTCCCCGTTACAGCTCAGAGTGGCGCAGCGGTAGCGTGGACCCCCAGTTGACCTTTCAGAGCTCCATCCTTCCAGACCCCGTGAATGCCTCTCGAGTTTCCTCTTAGCAAACTCGTGAGTGCCTTTTATGCTATTCATACTTGTACATTTCCTTGTATTCCTGCTATTCATATGTTGTATATCTTTTGTACTCTCGCATTTGCGCATACTAGTGATATGATATTCATGTATATTGTAATCACTCTGGTGATAACCCTGTAATTGTATATATGTGTTGGAATGTATAATGCACCATTTGCTTCCGTACTCTGATTCTTGTCTGTACTGATGCTTAGCGTATATACGGGAAGGTACTTCGGACTTACGTATATACGTCGCAGTGACGTCTCCGTATTCGTGGAATCGGGGCGTTACAACCATACCCGCTACCATACCCACTGTGACCATGATGAACCCGGGGCATTGCTGGTGCATCATGTCCAATGAGGTTTGACGGATGTCATCAGTCGCGTAAATCCTCGTCGCTCATAAACAGGAGCCTTGACTTCTCCTCCAGTGATCAACCATCGAACAAATTCGCTGAAAAAATATATTATCCCAAGGGCCTAGCGAATATGCAAAAGGCTGATTGAGGCTACCTGCAAGAAGTAAAAATCAGAAGGTTAGAATTCTGAAAACAGAGAGACTGAAGAATAGACGCGGCTATAGCTGTAAACTTCAGACGCAGGGATGACCCGCGCAGAAAGTCAAAATCCTGTTGCGACAGAAACAGACGCGATCGAAGTTGTGGACTTCAGATACACACAGATCTGAACGCGGTCTAGTATTAGACCCACGTCTAAAATAAGAGACGCAAAGAGAACCAGACGTGAAAGTTGCCACATCCTTGTTCGAAAAACAAGGGTTGCTACATCCAAGCCTGAAGCCCTTGGCCAGAATTAAATTCTCTTAAGTCAATAACCTCAAACGCGAGCTCTATATGCAAAGCTCGCGTCTCACAGTCTAGGTACAGAGTTCATCACACTTGCGTCCAAAGGACTTTGAGTTAGAATTCAGACTCAGTCAATTCGCGCTTCATCAAGAAATCTAAAAGGCGTGACTTCCAAATAATGGGCACACCAGTCAGACCTCAAGAGAAGGTCAAGAGAGTGAATCTCTTCAAGGGACAGAAAAATCGAAACTCAGTGGGACTGAGTATTTCATGGTGACAAGTAGTTCCTACCCGCAGAAGAACCCTCTAGAGGTTGAACTTTATGCATTAAAGTGCGAATATAAAAAGTACTCAGAGGGACGCCTTTTGACCTTGAAATCACTTGACAGTGGTAATCTTCAGGAAAGATTAAAGGAAAACATGAAAGCTTTGAGTTTTCGCTGTCCATGGGGGCACATCCCATTGAAGGAAGAAGATTAAGTCAAGATGAGGACCCTCAGAGCGCCTGCTCTTAAGGGAAACAGTCTAAGCAACGGACTATTAAGGGGGCGAGGCCTATTTATAGGCGAACCATAAGGCCTGTAGTTAATGGCGTAAAAATCAGAGCCATCAGCCTTAATTCCCGCACGAACGTTGAAGCCCAATAAAGAGCTGACGCGTGGATTGCTGCTTCGGGAAATATCGGAGGACACGAGTCCCCAATCGTCAACGCCGACTTGGTAGTGAAAAGTGCATTTTATCATTATATTTACCATCACATTTTCATATTTATTCATATAATTCTGCACATTTAGTAATATTTTGTGATTTATTGTGTGCAGGCCTTGAGTTCTTATTTAATAATAAATAAAGCCTAAAAGAAGCCCAAAAGCCCAAATCCAAGCCCAAGTGCAAAAGTGCAAATATCAATTGTCAAAAGTGCAAATACACAAGGGTCAAAGTTGCAAATACAAAGAAGAGGGAAGGATAGACTTCTATTCAACCCTAAACACTTGCAGGATGAGGATAAAAGCCAAAGAAGGATAGCAAATTTTGTTTAAAAGATATGGGAAGATTTGAGATCTAGGGTAACTTGATTCCAAGTTATATCCAAATCCAAAGTTTAAGAGCCAGGATGCAGCTTCCAGAAGGAAACGCCCAGATGGACGGACCAGGAGAGGCCACGCGCCAAAGCGCGTGGCATTTGGCTACAAAAGTGCCGCGTTTCCGCGGCAAATTTCTCGTTTCCGCGGCAATCCAGAGGCGGTTGGTGATGCGTTTTCGTTGAGGAGTTGTACTGGGACTCTACTTCCTATATCTCCTATAAATACCCCTACAGAGCAACCGAGAAGGGGCGTCCAGAGCCAGAGGACCAAAAGCTAGGGTTTTAGGCTTTCTTCTAGTTTAGGTTTTCTTTTCTCTTTTGTAATTTTTATTTTTTCCTTTATGTAAACTGCGAGTGGAGGAAGCTTTCATGGAGGAAGGAGTTCCTACTTGTACTGAGGTGACATCGGTGTAAGTTTTTACTTTTTTCTTCATTGTTAATAACATCTGCTCAAAGTCTGTTTTTGTTTCATTTCTTCTATTTCATGTTGTGTTCTTGTTTTCTCTTTTCCTGTTTACTTCTGTTATTTTTCTCTGATGTCTTGCAAACTGTGAGAACTCGACGCTTTGAGACTGCTTAGCCGAAGAAGAGCCCTTGATGGCTTATGGCGATGCACAGATCCTATATCCCATGCTTGAACGCCTTCCAAAGCAAAGTAAGTCGTCGCAAAATGATCAAAGGTAAGTAGGACTGAAGAGGTAGGTATGTATGTGTTTAATTTTCTTTCTTTTATTCTTTAGTTTAGATTTCTATCTCTATTTCTCTCAAATTCTTTTCACCACACTTCCTTATAAATACCATCATAACTAATAAAACTAAATAAAAATTTTAGAGAATTTTACAAACGCTTCCATCGCTAGTCCCTCCCTGAGGATCACGACCCGCATAGCCTTGCTACAGCGGATTCGAATTGAGCACTTGCACACCTTTAATTCTCAGATCTAATATTTTATATTTTGTGTGCAGAAAAACTTCAATCAAAATTTTGGCGCCGTTGCCGGGGAGGGACGGTAAGTTATTCTCTAAACAAAAAAATTAACTAATTCTTTTATTCTTTCTGTTTGCAGGTTTGAAAAACAGGAAAAATAACAGCAGAAAAGGACATATAGCAACTCTGTGCCTCTGCCCTCGAAGGCAGAGCAACAGAGCCTACTACCTTGCCGCGCAAACGCGGCAATAGCCGCGGATCCGCGGCAGTAGCAGTGAACTACTGATCAATTTTTCTGCAGGTTACTGCAAATTGTAATATCTGCTTTTTGCTCTGTTAAACTTTGTTCTGTGATAACCCTGCTTACTGCTAATTAATTCAACAGTAAAATATTTGTTGTTAATGATAAAAATTGAATAGACGTTTGCATATTAGGCACGTGTCTTTTCAATTTCTTTATTTTACTGTTGAAGAGTGCTGGAGCAAGGTACGTTCGCATTTCATGTAGAATAGGACTCATCTCTTGGTTGATGCTTTGAGTGATTCTTATTTACATATTTTGTACACTTGCACAAATTCATCTTAAGCGCATAACCCATTAACAAGATAAGGTGGGGATTTCATCACCCTTCCTTGGCCCAAAAATCATATTCGAGCACTCACAACCCTAACCCTAATTAAAAATTGACTAGACGTTGGCCCTAGGGACTTCTCGGACTCAATTAGGAGATTATCCTAAGGGGGAACAGTGCTGGAAGTTGACTCTTGTCAAATCAGTGTCTAGGAAGGGGATTGAGGGCCGAAAACTCGAAGATTGGTGGTTATATAATTAAGGAACGTCTTTGACGGAAAACCTCCCACCACTCTTGCCCTGACCTGGCTGATTAACTTGTGGTCAAAGTCTGCACCCTACCTCCCGTGGACAGTCTAACCAGTTAGGAGTCGTCTAGGTCATAGGTCTACCCTAACTTAGGTTAGAATTTTTTTTCTTTTTTTGTTTGCTTGTTTGTTTTCTTTTTCTTTGTTTGTATTTGTGTGATATGGCCTATAACAACAATTTTTTCAATTTTAATGAGGATCCATATTACACACCAACCTCTTATTCGGATATTACCAGCCCGGCATATCATAACTTTGACCAACCTAGTGTGCCAGATTGGTCTTATCCGAATCATTACATGCCCCAGTCCCAATACTGTAATATCCCTAATCTAAACTACTGTATTTTTTATTTTCTTCAAGTATTTATTTTGATTTACTGAGTATTTTTATTTAATCAAGTTAATTTATTATTTTCTTTCTTGTGATTATTATTAATACTATTAGTGTTGCTATTGTTACTATTAATTATTATTATTATTATCTTGTTATGTTATTGGTATTATTAATATTATTATTTTAGTTAAGTAATGTTACTACTAATGTGGGATTATTATTTTGTAGTGGCGTTTATTATATTCCCCTTCCCTTGAATCATATTCACGTCTTACTCCTTGATCCTACCGTTACCCATTTGGAGTTCAAGCCCATACCCAGTCAATCCATTACACCATAGACCCAATACTCATTGGTGATTCCATACCCAATTACCCGTTTTGAATTCCATAACCCATTAGACCCGTTCCTAATCCATGCCCGCTAGCCTAAACCCGACACTCATTTATCTAATTGGACTCAAGCCTCAACCCGTTGGCATACCCGCTACCCGCAAACCCTATAACCACTCCATATATATAATCATAACCTAAACCTAAACCTAATCTTTATATTCATCTCCTCCTTCTTAACCTAGCCGTCATTCTTCTTCTCCTTCATGTGCCGCACAGTTGAGAGACCCCAACCAGAACTCCTCCACTTACAGAACCCCTACTCGGCCCAACCTGTAGCCGCCTCCTTCCCTTGCTGCAGCCACAGGAACAAACCCCCTCTCCTGGCCGGCAACATCACCAGTGCCTCCACCCTTCCCTGATGGCCGAGCCCAGCAGATCTGGCGACACCAGCAGCAGGGCAGCGAGCTATGTCCAGCCGCAGCCCAGGAACAACAGCAGCACTCGGCCATCTTCCTCCGTTGGGTCCCCGCAGCACCACCAGCCCCAAGCACCAGCAGATCCGGACCCAGGCCAGGCCGCCTCCTTCCATCTCAGACCAGCCCCGGATCTAACAGAGCAGCAGGCCGACCACAACAGCGACACGGCCCCAATCATCACCAACAGATCCAGATCAGCAGCGTAGGCAGCGAGCGAGCAGGTCGTTCTCCTGATCCACGCCAGGCCGCCGCCGGAGACTGACACGGTGACCTTCTCCAGCACCTTGGCCACCCTCCCATGCAGCCCGATGGCGAGGAACGACACCATAACGACCGCGGCAGCGACTCGCCCGACGACACGCACAGCAGCAACCACCCAGATCCAGCGCGCAGGCAGCGAGCGAGCGGCAATTCCAGGCCCTTCCGGCGAGCGCGAGATCCCCAGCTTGCAGCCAGGCCTTCCCCAGTACCCTGGCTACCCTCCTACGCAGTCCAACAGCGAAAAGCGGCACCACAGCGACCGTAATGGCGACTCGCCCGGCGACGACCAGGATTCCCCAATGTGAGTGTCTCTCTCCCTCCTTCTATTTCTCTCTCATTATTATATGCATTTGATTTAATCTTGATTCTATTGTGTATATAGAATTAGTGTAGAGTTTGTGTTTATTGATGTGAGAGAGAGAGGATGCACATGTGTGTTTTATTGTATGAGAGATCAGGCGTTGATGTGCCTCTGTTATTTGCCCTGGCAGAGATATTAGTCGACTAATATCTGATATTAGTCGACTATACCTCTGTTAGTCGACTAACATTTTCCCCCTAGTCGACTAATTTACCTCCCAGGAAATAGTGTGCTCTCTGTTTGTCTACTGTATACTCTGTCAGTCGACTTGCCTCCTTTAGTAGTCGACTAACAGTATGTATAGTCGACTTATCCCTAGACCTAGTCAACAATAGACTGACCTGGGACTGTGTAACTTACTGTTTCTCTGTCAGTCGACTTGGCCTTCTTCCCTGGTCGACCAATCCCCCCTGTTAGTCGACTTGGACCACCCTATTAGTCGACTAAGCATCCTTCTAGTCGACTATTTATTTTCCCTAGTCGACTATATTTAACTGTCTGCTGTGTATAGTTCCTTCATTGGATTGTAGACTTTACCCTCGAGTATGTAATGACTATGGATGGATGAATGTGACTTCAAGAGATGGATATTAGTAGTAACGACTTGATCTAGTAGGACTTAGATGTATGTATAGGTCATATTGCCGAATGTTGGGATATCATGACTGATCTTAATAGAAGAGGAAATTGTGAAGACTTATGGCTTAGCGTAGATTGATGGAGTGAGAGAACTAAACTATGATTATTGATATATGTTGGAATGACAATTATTATATCAGATTACTTGATGTATATTGATACTTGACGATCATGTAACTGTTGGGAATGTGAGTTGGATATGATGACTTTGGATTGATCTGGGACTTATACTATTTACATGAATGATGATCAGTAGTTGAACGTGACTTTATTAGTTGAGTATTGAGGACATATCAGATATGATCCTATTAGTTGAGTTGTGACTTAGATTGATCTTGAGTTGGAGGTTATCCAGAATCTATATTCCTTATATTTGGAACCTGACTTGTATTGAGATGAGATTGACGTTGTTGGCATTTGGGATTTGTTTAGATGATATATTGATGATGTTGAGTACCAAGAGTAGATAGTCTAGACCATAAGTTATTTGAGGATGATTCCCTTACTTTGATATGATTCAGTATGTGTTGACTTGTTATTCATTTATTGGTGATGACTTGATGATGATTCATTCAGAGGTTGATGTATACTTGTTATGATGTTAGAAACTGGATTAATTCAATTGGCAGAGATTGAGTTATTGTGATAGTGACCTAGTCGATATCAGTGATCTTGTACTCAGAGTTACCAGATGACAGTTATCAGTTCATTAGTAGATTTGATTATCTTTTGATGATAAGACAGGTGAGAATTAATTGGTTGTTTGTGAGCTGAACTTAACTGGTCATGCCTGGCACCTGACTGATAAACCTAGTATTCAGATTACTGGAAGTTACGGGAAAATGATTGGTTGACTGTAACATCTTATACAGTTTTATTGTTCATCGTATATACGGTTACTGTTACTGTTACTGTTACTGATATTTTTCACCGTGTATACGATTACTGATTGATTATTACTGTACTGACATTGTTACCGTCCTGTAGCATCCCAGTAATTGAAATGGCATAAGGTATTGATTGTTACTGATGGCACTACCTAACTGACTGTACACTAGACACCTTTCACTGGACCTTGACATATGACTGTATCACTGTTACTTGACATCTAGTACTCCTGTACCCCCCTGTATCCATGTCCCATGCACTGTTGACCTGTTAATAGCACAGTCAAACCGGCGTCCGACGGTTTGCCGCCTGGTGTCGGGATGACGAGGATGTATCCCACAATCGTACTAGCGTCCGGTGGATCCTGAATGGAACTAAGTGCCACACGGAACAAAGTGCCACATCATACACATGGTGGGGGCCACCTCTTGAATCCGTGGGGGCCACCTCTAGAATCCATTCCCCTCAGAGCAAAGTGCCACACGGAGCAAAGTGCCACACCACACACGTGGTGGGGGCCACCTCTTGAATCTGTGGGGGCCACCTCTTGAATCTGTAGGGCTATCTACTGATTGTGCCACCTGGTGTTAGCGTGATATTGCATTCTCAATGCCTATTAGCATCCACACGCACTTGTATGATGATAACCCCTAGGATACATGTTATTTAGTTCTCTTTCCCTATTCGAACAATGATACCCGCATATCGGAGTTCGGATGAGTTTTACTGGATGTGCGGGCTCCAGGGTGAACTGTCGGATGTTGTGGGACGCCGGTGGGAAAGTGACAAAGATAACGTAGAACACTATTGATTGTTATTGAATGGTTTGAATGAACACATTGTATTATACCCTGAACTGTTACTCTGCCTTATGACCCATGACTGTATACATGATTGTAACCAGGACCAGATTTATGACCAGACTTGGATGCCAACCTAGTGACATGCGATAGATTACACGCCTTGACATTGATTGCATATTTACAGTTGTGCCATTTGTCTGCTACCTGTATTCATGTTTTTATCATACGTGTTACTGTTCAGTTATTTATTATGTTATTTAGTCTTTCTATCTGCAGTTGTTCTTACTATTATATATGCACATGGTTTCTTCTGCACGAGCTGTTTCCCCTTTACACACACACTCATTATGGTCGCGTTCTGACGACCCTGGATTTGCACGTCCAGATATTGGACGATTGTTTCTAATGTGCAGGTGTTCGATGAGACGGTATGCTTTGCGAATAGCTGGAGCTTCTTCCTATTCTATTCTGGTACTCTTATCTTTTTAGCTTTCATATTATTTCCTGATTCTTGTCATATCAAATCAGTTCTTATCCCAGTCACTATTCTGGTACTTTTGCATTCATGTTCCTGCTATATTCCTTGATTCTTGTATATCGCATTTAGCCTGTCAATATATTCTTGTTATTTCATGACTCTATCTTTTATGTCTTTCAACTGCCTTATTCTTGTCATTATTCATATGTTACCATGTGTAGTCTTATATGTATTATTGCAGTGATCTGGTTTAGATTATAACTTGTTCAGGTTACAATTTAGGCTTAGCGCGTATATGAGGGGTATTTTTCCTCGCGTATATGCGTCGCCATAACGTCTCCGAATCTTTAGGATCGGGGCGTTACAAATACTATGAAAAATTGGAATAATCATCACTACTCTTCACAGTGTAAATGGGGATTCAACACCCCTGAGCCATATAGTCAACCACCTGTTCAACCATTATCTTCATATACGTCTTTTCCCACATCACTAAAGTTTCAGTCCTCCATTGATCTATTCGATGGGTTAGAAGAAAAAGTGGATCGGTTGCAAGATACAATGAATGATCAAATTTCTAGACTTTCAAACATTCTTGAGCATCTGATAGGAACCAAGAATCATTCTGTTTAGAAGACCTTGATCAAAATTCAATTTCATCACATCAATATGAACTTGCTCAATCCCAATCCTTGGACAAATTGGCTAGTTTTAATTTCAATGAGATTGAATTAGATTGTGAATGTGAACCCGATTCCCAACTTTGCGATTCAGTTTCCATCTTCGAATCTATGTTGACTCCAGTATCCTTACCCAATTTGGACCAACTTTCTGAGCCAACATTTATTCCTGTGCCCATAGATCGTGAAATTGAATCACCCATTTTTGAAGATCATCATAGTGAACTTGACCAATTTCATACTTTTGAAAGTCCCATTGACAAATTGGCAAGTTCTAATTTTTATGAGATTGAAACTAATGAGATATGTGACCTAGATTCCCAAATCTATGATCAAGTTCAAATTCCCGAATCATTATTGACTCATGTTTTGTTACCCGACTTAGGTAATATTTTAGAGTCAGTTTTGATTTCCACACCTATCATTCTTGAACTTGAATCACCAACATTGAGTCACATTCAATTATGGGAAAATGATTGTGGACTTGAGTTTCAATTTCTTAACTTGGACCCAATTCTTGAACCTAGCCCGACTCCTGAACCCTTACTTGATTTGAGTTTCTTTCCTGAGTCGGTATTAGTTCTTGAACCGATCATTCTTGAGTCCAAGTCAACCATTCTACCAAGTCACATTCTTTTGTTGGACATAGGTATAGACCATGACTCTGTGATGATTTTCCAGGACTGGTCATGTAAAGGGAGTAAGTTTCACGAGAGGATCTTCCATGATCCTATTCATACTGGGGACTGTAAATATATAAATAAAAAAGAGGTAAATAAAGGTAGGTCCCGTGAACTACCACGTTATCTTGTTTGGGCCGCATTTCGTGGACCAATTAGACCACTACCGGAACCACCACCTTGAGGTAACTTCTGCCTTCCCTTGTTCTTTTTCATGCATATATGCATTCATTCATACATTGAGGACAATGCATGAGATAAGTGTTGGGGTGGGCTTTACTAACATACTAACATAGTTAGAAATTAACCAAAATTTGCTAATTAAAAAAAATATTTAAAAAAGGGACAATATTTTGACTTATCTTTTGAAAGAAATCTAAGTTAGTCTTAAGAATTAGGAAAATCATGATTAGGATTTCTAAAAACTTGGTCAAAATAAATAAATTGTTTAATTTTTAGGTATAGGAGGAGAAATTGAATAAGTAGTTAGTCTTAATTTTTACCTTAATGAAATGTGCATACCTAATGCATATCTAGGATTCTATGACAAAGACCTTGTGCCTCATAAAAAAATTTAAAAAAAATCACCAATTAAGCTGGATACAAGTGCCTCAAGAAGCATAAGTATTCACGCCTAAAGGTGAGTTCTAAATAAAATAAAGTCCTTAGTTTTGTGGCCTAGTTCACTCGAATTTGAGTCCGCGGGGTGTTTTCTCACCTGGTGCCCTAAAGCCGACCGGTTTGGGAGTCACCGACTTTAAGTTCGCTACATGGGTGGATTAGAAAGCCAAAGAAAACTGAGAAATATTATATATATTAACACATCTAATAGTCAATTAGTTAGGTATGAGGGCCTCAAGAAGCCTTGATGCTTATACGAAAGAAAATTAGATGAGTTATACATATTTAAAAAAAAGAGAAAAAAATTAAATAAATAAAAGAGGCATGAAAGTCCAAGTTAAGGAATTCCTAGTAAAAATTCATAAGGATGCATATGATTTTTGGTAACGAAAAAGACTATACACAAAATTCAATTTTGATCCTTACTTAAAAATGAAAACAATTTACTTTATAAAGACTAAGTTTAAAGAATGAATAAAATGAGGATCCTAAAAACTTATAGATTACTTAGTCTTTTAAAAGTATTTCAAATATTTTTCTTTTTATGGATTTTGTGGGTGCAATCCGCTGAAAACCCTCACGAGACAACACTCGTCCTCTAGGGTAACCTAGGGGTTTAACGGCTTGTTGCACATGCTAAGTGCAACCGTGATTCCTACGAAAGTGAGTTAGGTTAGATTAATTTTTCTTTCTTTTTCTTTTTCTTTGATTTTTACTCGAGGACGAGCAAAAAGATAAGTGTGGGGGTGTGATTGGTAGTGAAAAGTGCATTTTTATCATTATATTTACCATCACATTTTCATATTTATTAATATAATTCTGCACATTTAGTAATATTTGTGATTTATTGTGTGCAGGCCTTGAGTTCTTATTTTAATAATAAATAAAGCCTAAAAGAAGCCCAAAAGCCCAAATCAAAGCCCAAGTGCAAAAGTGCAAATATCAATTGTCAAAAGTGCAAATACACAAGGCCCAAAGTTGCAAATACAAAGAAGAGGGAAGGATAGACTTCTATGCAACCCTAAACACTTGCAGGATGAGGATAAAAGCCAAAGAAGGATAGCAAATTTCGTTTAAAAGATATGGAAGATTTGAGATCTAGGGTAACTTGATTCCCAAGTTATATCCAAATCCAAAGATTAAGAGCCAGGATGCAGCTTTCAGAAGGAAACACCCAGATGGACGGACCAGGAGAGGCCACGCGCCAAAGCGCGTGGCATTTGGCTACAAAAGTGCCGCGTTTCCGCGGCAAATTTCTCGTTTCCGCGGCAATCGAGAGGCGGTTGGCGATGCGTTTTCGTTGAGGAGTTGTACTGGGACTCTACTTCCTATATCTCCTATAAATACCCCTGCAGAGCAACCGAGAAGGGGCGTCCAGAGCCAGAGGACCAAAAGCTAGGGTTTTAGGCTTTCTTCTAGTTTAGGTTTTCTTTTCTCTTTTGTAATTTTTATTTTTTCCTTTATGTAAACTGCGAGTGGAGGAAGCTTTCATGGAGGAAGGAGTTCCTACTTGTACTGAGGTGACATCGGTGTAAGTTTTTACTTTTCCTTCATTGTTAATAACATCTGCTCAAAGTCTGTTTTTGTTTCATCTCTTCTATTTCATGTTGTGTTCTTGTTTTCTCTTTTCCTGTTTACTTCTGTTATTTTTCTCTGATGTCTTGCAAACCGTGAGAACTCGACGCTTCGAGACTGCTTAGCCGAAGAAGAGCCCTTGATGGCTTATGGCGATGCACAGATCCTATATCCCATGCTTGAACGCCTTCCAAAGCAAAGTAAGTCGTCGCAAAAGGATCAAAGGTAAGTAGGACTGAAGAGGTAGGTATGTATGTGTTTAATTTTCTTTCTTTATTTCTTTAGTTTAGATTTCTATCTCTATCTCTCTCAAATTCTTTTCACCACACTTCCTTGTAAATACCATCATAACTAATAAAATAAATAAAAATTTTAGAGAATCTTACAAACGCTTCCATCGCTAGTCCCTCCCTGAGGATCACGACCCGCATAGCCTTGCTACAGCGGATTCGAATTGAGCACTTGCACACCTTTAATTCTCAGATCTAATATTTTATATTTTGTGTGCAGAAAAACTTCAATCAAAAGTCTAAAGGCAAACGAAAAGAGGGAGAAAGCTCATCTTCTGTACATATTGAGGAGAAAGAGCAATCTACATCTGGCTCGTCTAAATCCTCATCTCGGGAAAAAGACAACCGAGACCATGGAGGGGTTCATTTTAAAAGAATGAATCAATTAGAGCAACGTCTCGAGGCCCTTACTAATCGGAAAGGCCTCAAGAAGCAGGAGTAGTCCGGCCATATCCCGCCGAGTGGGACCTTGTTCCATACTCTCCCAAGTTCAAAGCTCCGACCCTCCAAGTATTTGACGACAAAGGGTCACCGAACCAACATATCTACTACTTTAAGTCTCAGACGGGGAACGTGGTAGATAACGATGCCATCCTGGCACGTTTGTTCATCGGCACCCTAAAAGGGCTCGCCTTTGAATGGTTCATGAAGCTCCCAGAAGGCTCCATTAAAAATTGGGGCGATTTGGAGAAGCTCTTCATGACACGCTTCTTTGAAGACGACTCAGAGGTCACAATGCCTACTCTTTTGGCTATAAAGCAGCGAAAGGGGGAGTCCGTCAAATCATTTGTAGAAAGATTTCGGATGTAGCACTCTGATGTCCAAGCGGTATGACCCAGTTCACCCTGGTGGAAACATGCCGCCACAATCTACAAACTTTACTTCTCGCCCAAATAGGAGTTGCTGAAAGCCGCACCTGAAAATAATTGATCCAGCAAGGTGAACAGGCTGAAAAAATTGTCGCCCGAGTTGGGGCAGAAGAAAATAAACCTAGACCCGAAAGGTCGACAAGACGTGCGCCAGACGCATCCCTTCAAACAAAAAGGAAGGATAACTTGGCGACAGAGACCAAATCCCCTGTCAAACCGCAATCGGTCAAGGGACGTGGCTCTGCAAGTCAGTCACGCGCCAGCAAGCAGTATTCCTTCAAGGACGAACATGTTGACTCGCTGTTCAAATTACTTAACAAGAGCAACAGACTGAAGCTTCCCGAAGCTTGACGCCCTTAAGAAGTCGGTAAAATCGATAATCCCAACTACTGCCTGTATTATAGGATGCTGGGACACCCATCAAGAGCTGTTATGTCTTCAAAGACATCCTTCAGGCTCTGATTGACGCAGAGGTACTAAAACTTCGTCCAGAGTAGAAGCAAGTGACGGCTAATATGACATCATTCCTCCAGTTTAGAAGACAACCTCCAACACCCTCTGGAGTAGTCCCCATCCCAAAAGGGGAACTAAGAATGATCAACATAGACCCTCACCAAGAAGGGTCTTGTACCTATCCCCACACCTCAGGGGGAAATTATGTGGGTTTATCCTGACCTTATGGAGGGCCAGCAATGGACCACTATTGCCAGCAGGAGGTCCAAAGGTAAGGCAAAGGCGTTGTCCTGTAATGTGGTGTGTGTTTCTTCCCGCGAAGCAGAAACTGATGTTCCCTCACTGACTGATTCAGAAGAGGAAACAATAGTTCTCGCTGCAGAACCCGACCAACTTGTGGCGGAAACTCGTTCAGGCCAGTCATATTTAAAAAAGTATGACGAAATGGCGGCAATCCCTCCAAAACCCGCTACAGAGTCAGCCAAGCCCTCCACAAAACAACCCGTGGAGAGACAGAAAGGGCTTCGATTTTCTAAAGCTCTCTCAAAAGACATCGCGGAAGGAAACACAACATCTTACCGCTTTGACGTCCTGACTCAATTGGCCAATATCCCGGCTCTCCTGAGGTTATCAAAGTCAACCAGAGAGGCTTTGAGAGAGGCTCTAGCTGACGTTGAGGTTTCATGACCCAGGTGCCGGCTGGACCACGGGAGGAAGATATAGAGGATTGCCTCCACGCCTCCCAAAATGCTCCCTGCATCACTTTCACGGCAGATGATATGCAGGTTAAAGGGAAACATGATCGACCCCTATACTTCACAGGGTACATCGGTACCATCTGAAGTAAGCCGCATTCAGGTAGATCCAGGGTCTGCATTGAGCATTATGCCTCGTCGGGTCATGCAACATTTAGGGGTTCCTACCCACCGGTTGAGCGCCAACCAGACTATCATTTATGGGTTCAATGCCAATGGGGCCCGTCCAATGGGGAAGATCAGGCTCAAATGCCAAATTGGGGACTTAAAGTCGAAAGTGACATGTTACGTGATCGATGACGACACCTCCTACAATTTACTGCTGGGACGACCATGGATTCATCGTAATTCTATCGTTCCCTCCACCCTCTACCAAGTCATGAAATACATCGACAGGAGCGGAAAGGTACGAACGTTGATTGCCGAAAGGCATCCGTTCAAGGGAGTCGAGAACTATTTCACAGACTCTCTCCTGTACCGGGACTCTGTGGAAACAAACGAGATCCCGCAACCAGAGGAGCCAGACTCTGGTAATGAAGCTGACACCGAGCCAAAGAAAGAAGAGTGCATGTGGGAACTAGATCCACTTGTAGCGAGCATTAATAAGCTCGATGTTGATAACACCGCCAATGATGCAGGCGGATGATATATTAATGAAGAATTAGATTTGGCTTATTTTTCTGTGTTCGCTTCTGATTCAGTGCCGTCAGACACTAGTACTGAAGTGGATGATGACCCCTGGTCGGCAATGGATGCTTTGACATCATTGCATGTACTAGTGAAGTCATCATTCGAAACGTACCAAGATGCCAGTGATGTGCAAGAATCAATATTCATGATTCCAGCAAGACAGAAAGGCCAAAATCAATTCTTTTCGGACAAATCAAATCCGAGCCGATGTCTCGTGAAGAATCAGAAAGCGAGAAGGAACCCCCTCAGTTCGGTCATTATGAGTCAAATGACTCAGAATGATGGAAAGCATGGGGTATGATCTGACAAACGGTCCAGGGTTGAACTTCGGCAAAGGAAGGAGAACACTACTCCGATCTTTTGTGCCAAAAGGGAAAACCCCTGATTATTATCATCGAACTCGCAGGGGGTTGGGCTATGTGTCAACTCTGATCCCATCAGCCTTTGAGTCTGAAGAGTCATTATGCCATAATTACTCATCGGGCACGTCATCATGGGAGTCAGATGTTAGTGTCGGCAACATCTTCAGAGAACTTTCAATGAATATGGTCTCAACAAGCCACCTGGAAAACAGAGATGAAGAAATAATCCAATCTGATACAGATCCTTGGATCAAACACTTAAATGCTCTTTAGAATACTCGCTTTGAACAACACGAGCCACCCACGGAGGATGAGGTTGCTCAGATTAACCTAGGAGATGAGGCTAATCCTAAGCTCATCTTTATAAGTGAAAGCTTGTCGCCCTTCGAGAAAGAAGATTTAATATCTCTTGTGCGAGAATATATAGATGTTTTCGCCTGGAATTATGAGGACATGCCTGGACTTGATCCTCGAGTACCTATGCATTACCTCAACATTAATTCGGATGTAAAGCCAGTCCAGAAGTAATGGAGACAATTCAGTCAGAAGTCAAAAACTTATAGACTCTGGCTTCATTAGGGAAGAACAACATCCTGATTGGATAGCCAATATCGTCCCCGTTGCCAAAAAGAACGGAAATCCGGATCTACATTGATTTTCGCGATCTAAACGAGGCCTGTCCCAAAGATGAATTCCCACTTCCAATCATGGATGTCATGATTGACAATACGTGTGGATTCGAGCGAATGTCCTTCATGGATGGATTCTCAGGGTATAACCAAATCAAAATGTATCCTGATGATAAAAAACATACATCTTTCAGGACACCACTGGGGGTATACTGCTACACCGTCATGCCCTTCGGATTAAAGAATGCGGGGGCGACATATCAGAGGGCCATGAATGCCATTTTTCACGAACGCATGCGCAAAACGGTGGAATGCTATGTTGATGACATTGCAGTAAAAAGCTGCGCCAAAGGTGATCACATAGCCGATTTAAAGGCTATCTTTGACATCATGCGGACCCATCAGTTGAAGATGAACCCCACTAAATCCTTCCTGGGGATGGCCAGCGGCAAATTCCTAGGGTTTGTGGTAACTTCCACAGGAATTCATTTGGACCCGAAAAAGGTTCGCGCCATTCAGGAGATGCAACCTCCACAGAATCTCAGAGAACTCAGGGGATTGCAAGGACGATTGACATACATCCGAAGGTTCATCTCAAATCTCTCCGGAAGATGCCAACCCTTTTCCAAATTAATGAAAAAGGGTGTCTCGTTCATTTGGGACAATGCTTGCCAACAAGCGTTTGAGGAAATTAAACAATACCTCACACAACCACCAGTCCTTACAGCTCCGGTGTCCGGAAAACCTTTCTGATAGAGAGCAATGGATTATTCTCTAGGAGCTTTACTAGCCCAGAAAATGATCAAGGACACGAGCAAGCAATCTATTATTTGAGTAGAACCATGATCGGGGCCGAACATCGATACAACACGATCGAGAAGGAATGTTGGGCATTAGTGTTCGCTATTCAGAAAATGCGACACTATTTGGTAGGCCAAACTATAAACATCATATCAAAGGTTAACCCTTTGAGGCTACTCATGACAAAGCCATCGTCGTTAAACGGCCGATTGGCAAAATGGGCCATACTGCTATCCCATATGAAATGCGCTTTTACCGCAAAAAATTGTGAAGGGACAAGCGGTGGCGGATTTCCTGGCTGAGCATCTAGATCTGAGGGTAACTGAACTTTACGAGGATCTCCCAGACGAGGTCACTGAAGTCTGCCTAACCCAGACATCTTTTGAAAGACAAGTGTGGCAACTTTTCTTTAACGGTGCATCGAGAACAGGCCCGAAAGGACATATCATAGCAGGAGTGGGGGTAGTACTCGTCTCCCCACAGAACTATGTGATTCCTCGAGCCGTCTTATTAACCGAGCCTTGTTCCAACAATGTAGCGGAGTACAATGCCCTTTTGATTGGAATGCAACTCGCCGATGAGATTGGCGTTAAAAATCTCGAGGCATATGGTGACTCTAAACTTATCGTCAACCAAGTTCGCGGGGAGTACAACGTCAGACACGAAGATCTAGTACCCTATTACAACGTAACTGTCCACATGGCCGAGAGGTTCATAAACTTTTACATCGACCATGTACCCCGCCAGCAAAATGCGCATGCAGATGCACTGGCGTCTCTCGCTGCCTCATTAGCCCTTCCAGCTGGAGTAGTAGAGAAAATACTTGTCCACAACCACGACCTGCATTGCCCAAGAATCGCTTCTGAGGATTACCAGAAGCCGACAGGAGACTGTCAAGTCAAAGAAGCTCTTGAGTCGTCAATCGGCCCAGAGCCTAGAGACTGGCGATTCCCTTACATTGATTATGTCTTGTACGGCATCCCGCCTGATGATACCAAAGAAGCGGCTGCCATTAGAAGGAAAGCCCCCAAATTCTACTATAATGCGATCACGCGAACAATGTATCGTCGATCGCATGACGGGATCTTGCTTCGCTGCCTATCACAAAAAGAGGCACATGAGGTATTGAAAGAAGCCCCATGACGGTATGTGTGAACCCCATCAACCTGGCCCAAAACTTGAGGTTCGACTCCAAAGGTTGGGATATTATTGGCCTAAGATGATCACTGACGCCATCACTTATGCCAAAAGATGTCACGCCTGCTAAGTGCATGGTGATTTTATCCATCAAGCACCAGGATACCTCCACTCTACAACTTCTACCTGGCCATTTGAGATGTGGGGCATGGACGTAGTTGGCCCTATCACCCCACCATTATCAAAAGGACATCGGTTCATTTTAGCCATAACCGATTACTTCTCTAAATGGGCTGAAGCCATTCCTTTGAAGGAGGTAAAGTCATCTGATGTGATCAAATTCATTAAACATCACGTCATCTACCGTTTTAGTGTACCTCGGCGAATCGTCCATGACAATGGACCCCACTTCGTCAGTCAGGCTTTCCAGAGGTTCTCCACTAAGTTCAGAATCCAGAGTGTGTCCTCAACGGCATACTACCCCGCCGCTAATGGTCTCGCAGAAGCTTTCAACAAGACCATTAGTAAGCTTCTCAAGAAATTCGTCTCGAATAGTCAGCGTGACTGGGACGACAAGTTAGGTGAATGCTTATGGGCCTATCGCACAACTGTTCGAACCCCAACTAAAGCTACGCCATTTTCTTAGGTATATGGGTGTGAAGCCGTGCTTCCACTAGAAATTCAAATTCCATCTCTACGCGTCGCCTTGACAGCAGAGATATCAAAGGAGGAGAAGCATCGACTGCGACTCCAAGAACTGGAAGCCTTAGATGATAAACGTCTACAGGCCCAACAACAAATCGAGCTTTACCAAGGCCGGATTATCAGAGCCTTCAACAAGAAAGTTAAGGCGCGAACTTCCAAGAAAGGTGACCTTGTCTTAGCCATCAGAAGACCTATGGTGATGACACATAAGACAAAAGGAAAATTCCAGCCCAAATGGGAAGGACCATTTATAGTAGAGTCAGTCTACTCAAATGGAGCATATCGCCTCATAACTTCAAATGGTGATACACTCATGATGCCGATCAATGGCAATTCCTGAAGAAGTACTTTCCTTAAATAGTACTTTTTCTCTGATCAAGTTAATATTACACCTCTGATCAAAACTCCAGATCTAAGAAAAGTTTCTTTCCTTTACTAGGTCACATCACAATAGATCGGTGATAAGCTAATCGGGTACTGACTGCACCATGATGTATGATGTAAATATTGAGAAAGAAACAAAAGGCGAAACTTGGGTTTTAGTATTGCTCTCTTCATTAACATCCGACGCCTCCGACGGCTAAGGAGAGAGGAAAATGTTGGCTTCTAAGCCCAACAAAACTCTTCGACAACTCATCATACTGAGGGGAATAGCATGGCTAGCCCAACTCAAACGGTAGTTGGTAAAGGCACACCAAATCCGTTGATAGCTGAGGGTTTGCTAAAAATCCTAAGTGGACTTGATCCCACTCTCTCCTCCAAAATCCCTTACCAATTCTCATGCACAGAATGGTAGGTCCACAAAATACAGTCATTGCTACATTAACATTATACCTCTGGCAATGAAAAATCTCAATACTCCCTAGTAAGTACAAACCTTATTTGCTCAACTCTAGATGGAGTAGCAAGCCTTCAACTTTGTCAAGTTAACATTACACCTCTGACACTTCAAACTTCACTTGTCAATTCTCATCAATAAAATGATAAGTCTTCAAAATTGTTTATATCGCAAATCAATCACTGTCAAGTTAACATTACACCTCTGACATTTCAAATTCTACTTGTCACTTCTCATCAGTAGAATGACAGGTCCTCAAATTGCTCCTATCTCGAGCTAATTTCTGTCAAGTAAATACCACACCTCTGACAAATTACTGTTAAGTTTAACATTATACTTCTAACAGTGATTAAGTTGATGCCAAGTTCAATATTAAACCTCTGACAGTCATTTTCCCTTAGACTTCCATATCGAAGCTGAAATGAGCGATGCTAAGTTTAACATTATACCTCCAGCATCCAGGTCATTGCTAAGTTCAACAATACACCTATGGCCATGACTTTCCCTCAGACTTCCTTGTCAAAGTCGAGATGACCAATGCCAAGTTCAAAATTACACCTCTAGCATTACCCTCACTGTCAAGTTAAATATTACACCTATGACAGTGACACTTTCAGTTTTCTCAAATGAAACTGGAACACTCTTGAGTTAAGTTAATATCACACCTCTGACTCACACTCTTGTCAAGTTAACATCACACTTCTAACAAGATTCAATCCAACCCGTTAAGTTAACATCACACCTCTAACGGTAAAAGTTCTCCTAGATTCCCCGCGAGTCTAGTATCACTTGTTATTCTCGTCAATAGAATAACAAGTCCACTTAAAAAAATATTGTTAGGTTAATATTACATCGTTACCAGTATTTTCACTAAATCCCCAGCTGGGTCTTAGTCAAGTTAATTCCAAACCTCTGATGAAAACTCATCCTCCCTGGGGGTACAAATTCCACTTGTCTTTCTCATTTATAGATTGGCAGGTCCACAAGAATTATCTCACTTCTGTCAAGTTAATATCACACCTCTGACAGCATTGTTGAGTTCCTGATATAGGATCTTTCTACAAACTTTGACTCGTTAAGATTATTATCATATTTTTGACAAGTCAAGGACCCTTTACTTCTATTCATCTGATTTTCAATACAAAAAAGGAATTCAAGACAATAGAAGAAAATAAGGAAAAAGTGTCGCTTTCATTTATACATGGAAGTGATACAAGACGCTCTCTTATACAATAAGATTGAGTGTTACAATCAAGGAGTACAAAGAAGTCCCTCTCTCAGTAAAAGGTTGCACTCACTCCCTGAAGCATTCTCACCACTCCAAATACAAGATGTTTGGAAGAGCGCCAAAGAAGGGCTGAGTACTATTGTAACGATCGGATGCTGATTACATCATAATGCATGACGTAAACATCGAAGGAGTCCATCGTTGACCAAGAACAATGGTGTTTCTTGAGGTCGAAATGCAGCAGAACCTTCTGATTCCACCCACCAACTAGTGTAGGCCATGATTCTTCGTTGATGAACATCTCTACCACCAGAAAGTCATCCAATGAACATGGATTTTTCATTGATGTCACTTCTGGGGTAATATTGGTGAAGGGAGAATCCGAGACCTTACAGGTGACGTCCTCTTTCCCGTGACCTGCAAGAGGACCATACCCGCCACCATACCCACTGTGACCATGACGAGCCTGGGGGCATTGCCGGTGCGTCATGTCCAATGAGGTCTTGACGGATGTCATCAGTCGCGCAAATCCTCGTCTCCCATAAACAGGAGCCTTGACTTCTCCTTCAGTGCTCGACCATCGAGCGAGTTCGCTGGCCGATATATTCTCCCAAGGGCCCAGCGAATATGCGAAAGGCTGATTAAGCCTACCTACGGGAAGTAAAAACTAGAAGGTTAGAATTCTGAAACAGAAGGACTGAAGAACAGATGCGGCTATAGCTGTAAACTTCAGACGCAGGGATGACCCATGTAGAAAGTCAAAATTCTGTTACGACAGAAACAAACGCGATCAAAGTTGTGGACTTTAAATACACACAGATCTGAACGCGGTCTAGTTTTAGGCCCGCGTCTAAATAATGAGACGCGAAGAGAACCAGAAGCGAAAATTGTCACATCCTTGTTCGAGAAACAAGGGTTGCTAAATTCAAGTCTGAAGCCCTCGGCCAGAATTAAAATTCTTTTAAGTCAACAACCTCAAACGCGAGCTCTATATGCAAAGCTCGCGTCTCACAGTCCAGATACAAAGTTCATCACACTTGCGTCCAGAGGATTTTGAGTTAGAGTTCAGACTCAATCAACTCGCGCTTCATCAAGAAGTCTAAAAGGCACGACTTCAGAATAATGGGCGCCCCAGTTAGGCTTCAAGAGAAGGTCAAGAGGGTGAATCTCTTCAAGGGACAGCAAAACCGAAACTCAGTTGGGCTGAGTATTTCATGGTGACAATTAATTCTTATCCGCAGAAGAACCCTCTAGAGGTTGAACTTTCTGCATCAAGGCGCGGGTATAAAAGGTACTCAGAGGGACGCTTTTGATCTTGAAATCACTTGACAGTGATAATCTTCAGGAAAGATTAAAGAAAAGCATGAAAGCTTTGGGTCTTCGCTGTCCATGGGGGCACATCCCATTGAAGGAAGAAGATTAAGTCAAGATGAAGACCCTCAGAGCGCCTGCTCTCAAAGGGAAATAGTCTAAGCAATAGATTGTTAAGGGGGCGAGGCCTATTTATAGGCAACCCATAAGGCCTGTAATTAATGGCGTAAAAATCAGAGCCATCGGCCTTAATTCTCGCACGAATGTCAAAGCCCAATAAAGAGCTGACGCGTGGATTGCCGCTTCGGGAAACATCGAGGACGCAAGTCCCCAATTGTCAACGCCGACTTGGCATTTAGAGATTTAACGTCAAAGCCCAATAAAGAGCTGACGCGTGGACTGTCGCTTCGGGAAACATTGAAGGACACAGGTTCCCAATCGTCAACGCCGACTTGGCATTTAAAGGTCCAACCAGATCTTTAAGACGGGTTGCATGTGACACTTGGGAGGTTGCGTCAAGCGCAGACTCAAAGGTCACGTCCTGAAACCCACATCCCTTTATAAACCCGAAGGCTGCATTCTTTTCATTTCTGCTAAGAGATCCGCGATCGCGTCTCTGAGAGTGATTCAGAGCCGCGTCTCCTCAGCGAATTGGATCCGTTCAGAGATTGCCTCTTGAGTCCGCATCAACTTGAAAGCTGCGTTCTGAAGCTTGCGTCCTCAATGACCAGAGAAGGCCTATGTCATTCTCGAGGAGCCCGGAACTGTGTCTCCATTGCGAGATGACAGTTGTGTCTTTATCATAAACTCAACACAGCCTGAGTTTGCGCCTTATCAAGGGTCCAGAGACGCGTCTCTATTGAGCCAATGCCGCCTCCCCATCAATTATCTGAGATCCATGCATCAGTTTTTGAGGAGCCTAAGATCGCGCCTCCACTGCATCTTGACAGAATAAAGGCCGCGTCTATGGATCTGCGTCCTTTCATAAATATGGAGGCCGCGTCCCCTTTATTGAAGAACGCAAATTCACGTCTCAGAATAACGCATTTTTGTCTTTAAGCCAGAGCTGCATCTTTTCAAAGACTCGTGCGTCTTCCTTGATAAGCCTGAACGGCGTCTTCATTAATGAGTCAAAGTCGCGTCTCCCAGAATCGCGTCTCCACTATGAATGAAAGTCGCGTCTCGCTTAAGAACTCAGTTCAGCCTGAGTTTATTATTCATGACCGACCAAAGACTACATTTTACAAACAGTCAAAGACTACGTTCATCCACAACAAGTAAAGGACTTGAAAAGATGAAGACGGAGCAAAATTTTGAAGACTTTTATTATTTAATTCAAAAATTGTAAAAGTAATGCAGACACTCTTGACAAATAGGGTGTTTTAAAAAAAAGGGGGGTAAACAAATACAAAAAGGAGAATAAGGCTAATAATCTTGCTTCGCCAAAGAACGGATTTGTTTCCAGAGACGATGCATCTCGTGCTGACGTACCCTTTCAGCCTCCATCAGCGCTTGGACCCGCAGCTCCTCCTCAGACAAAAATTTCTTCGCAGCCAGTTGCGCTTGAAGAGACTCCAACCTGGAGGAATGAGCAGAGAGATTTTCTTCAGCTGTATCTTAGCACTTTCCAGCTCCTCCAGTCTTTTTCTAGCAGCGGCAAGCTTCTGCTCATTGATCTCAATCAAGACTTATGCCCTGGCTATGGTAGCTCGAGCAGTGGCAATAACCTGCTCTGCACTCTGTATGACGATTTCAGATTCCTTGGAATCGCCAATTAGCCTTTGGTGGTCAGCTTAGAAATGCTGGAGATGGCGGGTCTCTTCAGCTATTTGTTCCTCCATCTCCTTTCGCTCATGTTCTTGAGCGGCAAGAAGCTTATTTAGGGTTGTCCGAGCCTCATCTACTGAACCAGCATTTTCCAGAGACTTGAGCTCCCTCAGATAGCTTCCCAGCTGCTCCACCAGCATCAGGCATGCCCTAGCCTGCGAAAGACTCCCAGTATGACCAATGTTCTTGATCTGATTTTCGAGAAGTATTCGGGCAAACTCGAAAGAGCTGCCCCAGAAAGGATCAGGTCAATACAAGATCTCATGGAAGTAAAAAATTGCTGCACCATTTGACGTGCTAGCTCTTCCATGATGTCATTAACTGGAGAAAACTTTGCTGATGTACTCCCGGACCCCCTTTCCATGACAGGGCGAGAGACGGGAATCGGTTCATCTTGTGCAGGAGTGAGGCCGACGATAGGTTCGTCAGGTACTGAGATAGTCGTCGATACCTCTGGGACGGTTATTGTCGTAGCGGCTTCCACTGCGACAGGAGTAACAGTAAACCTTGCGACATCGGGTTCCCCGTCGAGGTTTGAACTGTACTACCTTCTGTGTCAATACTTGCCGCAGGATTCTCTACTTGAGCTACTCCAGCGCTCTCTGCAAACCACTAAAACGTCAGTAATGACAATAAAAAGAAGAATATTCAATACGTCAGTATTCTCTTACCAAGTTGAGGGTCTGAAGATGGCGAATTCTTGGATAGGTCGTGTGGGGTTGAGGCCTCCCAACCCCGACGGTCGCACTTTCTTGAGGCATCCCGGTAATAGGAACCTCAGGGCCCTCTTGCTAGGCAAGCTCTTGAATCATCTCTTCGATATGAGAGGAGGTTGTGGCTTCACTGTCGACAGCCAACCCTGAAAATTAAAAGTAAATGTCATAACCCTTCCCTAACTTGAGAAGGAGACGGTTCAAGAAAACAAGTAAAGTACCTTCGGTAGTAGCAATTATTGCTATCAGTGAAGCCGTCACAGGATCGCATTCTTGTATCTCTTCCTCTGAAATATGCGAAAATTTGCTCGTATCAGGAAAGTGGGTTCATCGCCGAAATTAACTTCTTCGCCAGAATAATACCCATGTTTTTCGGACGATGAAGATGACAATTCAACACAAGCGGGCTCAGCAATCGAGAATTTACTACTGAGCACCCAGTAGTAGGGCTGGGATCAATAACCCGTGAAGTGGGCATCAATACACTAGGAGACCCAGGCTGTTGCATCTCAACCCTCCTCTCATAAACTGAAGAAGGCCCAGACTGAGTTGAAACCCCTGGGATTTCAACGTCATCCCTACCTACCAAGTCAACTTCGGGTCGCTCATCCTCTTCAGCCATGATGGGTTCACCTGCAAATTCTCCTTCTTCCAGGATTATGGGCCCCTGCTGCGTAGACCACGAGGACGAAGAGGGAGGATCTCCTTTTCCTCTTCCTCCCTATGCTCATCAACACCAGAAGGAACTACCTCGGGCATTGAAGCTTCAGCCTCCGATTCTCTCCTAACCTTCTTCGGGCTTACCCTTGAAAGTAGAGCCGTGGGAACGTTTGGATACAGCCTGCCGACTCCTTTAATGGGCTGCTCCTTAGGTGCTGCTGCTCTCGGTCCTGCCCATGTTTCCCCTCCTGTTTCTTTCTCGGCTGCCTGATATTCCTCCATACCTCGCGCGCGTTTGTTGGACTCCAATTTGTCCTTATAAGACGCCTTGATGCTCTTAATGCATGAGATATTTATTGAGAAATCAGGCATCTTGCTAGCCAGGGAGTACCAAGTACAGAAGGTAAGGCTAGTGTAACAGTTGGACGTCTTGTGAGGCAAGCTGAAAATAGCTTTTGTCCCTCCAGCCACGCTATAGTACCATGCCCGAGCACCCTCAAATAAATTCCCGCTGAAGGAGATATTAGCATTGGGTTACAATATATAATTGATCATAGCCGAACTGTCGAGCAAAACGACTCGGCATATAAGGCTCGATCGTACATGAGTTCCCTTGCCGAAAGAGCAGATACCCAGGCCGAATATTAATCAGCCACCAGAAGACTCCCGATGGCAGCCTTGTGAAATCATCTGGTCCCGCAAGGTCAGAAAATTTATCCCCGTAAGATGCATCAGCAATCTCGGGGAAGCAACGGACGAGCTGGTAGTTCGAAGCGTTCAGAATACATTTCCGAATGAAGAACATATAGTAGTTGGACCAGCTCGAATTCTCCAGCTTCTGCACAAAAGGGACAAACCCTTCAGACAGAGGCACCGCCGTCATCAGTGAAGGGTAGTGCATAATGTACCAAGCCATCAAGTATGTATATGGAAGCTCGATCCTGGGGTTAGGGGTCTTTACTCTTGGCCTTCCCTCCGAGTCAACCTCTGGTCTACCCTTGGAGTCGACAACGGCTTTCACTTGGCACAGGCTTTTAATCAGAGCCCGTAATCCACTTTGAATTCCAGCCACCATTGCTGGAAGGCGGGCGATAGACTTTCCGTAGGCCAACAAAACCGCGGGATACACCACATCGGCGACAATTACTTCATGTAGCAGTGTTGGCACTACACAACGCTTCAGCCATAGCATAAGAAAGCCCGCCAACAGCGCCCGGTCAGAAATAGGAACTCGAGCCTGATGATGAAAACTTACAAAAATCGTATCAGGTTTGAAAGTATCTTCATTTGACTCCGTGGTGTAAGAGCTCGCAGAGGCGTTAATCCTCTCAGCAATTTCTTCATCAGTGCTAGGAGCCAGGCTGGTCACTGGGCTGTCCTTCTCATTTATACCATTAAATAGGTAACTCGCCCAGGACATCTGCTTGACACCCCTGGTTCTCCAGGAGATTATTTGGCCGCAGATGTGAAAGTGACACAACACTTCTCAGTATGTCTCATATACTTGAGGGCTCTCTTTCTTCAAGAGATGAAGTTCTTCAGAAGTCGGAACGTATTCTTCATAAGGGGCATCTCCCATAACAAGCCCCGAGACTTCATACAACTCATGAAGAGCGAGCCCCATCTCTCCAACCGGAGTAAAAAATGTGTCTGTCAAAGGATTATAGTGCTCCAGGATGCCATAAAAATTATAAGAATTTTGCGGGAGGCCATACTGCACAGCCCTGACCGAGTGGTACAGCCCCACCTGTTCCAGCAGAGCTCCAAGTTCGACAAGGACAAATCCAACCATCCTGCCCCACCAGGATCTGTTGGAAGAATGAACCCACCCGAGCGGGCGAAAGTCGACGGGAAAATCACCCCTGGCCTTCATGAACTGGTTGATGAAGGTGGTGCCAAGCTGAGGGGTTTCCCTCTCGGATATTCAGACCTGACCAATCCGGGGAATAAACCAAAGACCTCTTTCCCATGGCCGGCAGAGTGTATTTCTTTGGCACCTAGTCTGCCAAGAGAGACACCGGAGACAAATCGGGAAAGATCCCAGTCCATCGCACGGTGAACAGACATATGCTGAAGATAAGATAGGGGATACATTCTCTCCATATTGGGAAGAAAGAACCTCCTATCCCCTATCTGACGGAGCCACTTATAATCTCCATCGTGTAAAATCCTATCATCCTCGTCAATGTCGTCACCAAAGAAGAAGACAGGCTTCCGTAATGGAGTGCGAGAATCCATCTCAAACAGTCCATCAGAGATAATTTCTCAGAAGGTCACCATACTGGCCATAGAGATCCTCTCCTTTCGCTCCTTGGACTTACAGTAGTCACATGAGCAGTTCTCTGAAGCACGAAGGTCAGATTATGATCAGCACCGCCTGCGTACCCAAAATGGCACTTTTTGGACAAAGGGTTGGAGGAGTATCGTACTGCAAAGAGAACAACACTTGATCATAAATCTGAAAGAAAATGGCTAAGTGTTTGAAACTCAAATGCAGGAATGAATCCAGACGCGGAGATCATCAAAATCTGCGTCCAGACTCAAAGAATGCGAGGCTAGCATGAAGCCCGCACTTTAAAATCCAGGACTTAGAAAAATTCCTAAGTATCGGACTCAGACGCAAGATTCATTAAAACTTGCGTCTGAACTTACAAGACGCAAGAATCATAAGAAGTCTGCGTCTGAACTTCCCACATTTAAAAATATTCTGAGCATTGAGTCCAAAACGCAAGGCTCAATGAGGCCCCACGTTCAACAAACAGATACAGACTCAAGTTGATAAAGGAAAGATGCAGAGGTCGTCAAACCTGTGTCTTGTCTATTAACTCAAGAACCGCGCCTGAAGATCAAACACGGGCATGAGCCCGCGTTGGCGGTTCACATTCAAAAGGGACTTAAGAGTTAAAAGAACTCTATAAGCCCCTTCAATGGCGGAAACCAAATCAGATGGTTTTACAACCTGAAATAGGGGCCTCCTGCATGTAGGAACCACCCATTGGAATCTCCGGAGCGACGGCGCTCGAAGACGAAGAAGCGGGTTTGGTCTTGGGTGCCATTTTGACCGTGAAATCACTGTTGAAGGTGGTGAAAATGGAAAAAAGCTTTGAGCTTTTTCTTAACCCTAAAAGAACTCGGCGAAGAAGAAGAGTCTAATGATGACTCTTGAAAGACTGTTGTCTTTTATAGGCACAGAAATCTCCAGAGATACGCGGCGCTTGGCTCGAGGCCTAATCCCCGCCCGACGCGTGGCATGCATATTAAATGCAGCGTAAAATTCGCACGCCAAAGAAAGATGTCCCTTCAGTTCTGCCGAACATGTGGTAACACGCCCACAACAGGGATTTGTGTTCAACGGAAAATCGCGTTCCTCCAAAAGTCGCGCCTCTTCAGCAAGGCCAAAGGGCGAAAGCTGCGTCTTTATCTCAAAAGACGCATCCCTACAAGAGCCGCAGTTCTGTAGCAAACTAATGATGCGTCCCCACTCCAAGTGAGGACTGCGTCTTTAAAGCAATATGACCCTTGCATCTACAGGGCTTGCATTCAGTCTTTTCAGTTCAACCGTACACTGGCACAAGCAGATGACTGTTTATCCCTGGTTCGGAGTACACCAACAACAAATTCAGAGCACTGGGGAGGTCTAGACTGTGTATCTAGATACTCACCACGATCATTTCTGGCGGCTTCAAAGGGTTTCACAGTACACTCACGAAGACCATATTCCAGACAGGATCAAACTCAGAGCATCTCAAATGATTGTCAGTCCAATCATGAGAAGTATGAACTCAACCAAAGTCTAACGTATTTCGAAATCTGTCCCAGTCAACCGCAAAATATCGAAAACTTTGGAGGGGTTTGTAGGCTGTCTAAAAAATCACTAAGGACAAGTCATAAAAAAAAGGAAAGCAGAGTCCAAACTCTAGACGCAGGGCTAATCATATCCATCACTACAGCATCAAGACGCGAGGGTCGAAACCCGCGTCTTAGCATCACTGCAGCATCAAGACGCGAGGGTTGAAACCCGCGTCTCAGCATCACTGCAGCATCAAGGCGCGAGAGTCGAAAACCGCGTTCACTGCAGCACCAAGGCGCGAGGGTCGAAACCCGCGTCTCAGTTGTAACTGCCCTCGTTATTGGGTCAATTACTGCCCATATAATGAGAAAATTAACCCCCATTATAGAGCATTTTTAGGGAGGCACGTTCACCCCTGAAGCCTCTATAAATAGTTTCGTTTGCTATGGAGAAGGGGTCGATTGATCAGATAATTCTTGGAGAAGAATTTCGCTTGTGAGCTGTAGAAGCACCAAGACTTCCACCGAAAAGAAAGAGAGTTCAACTCTTCGAACAACTTACTGCGTGCAAGTTAATCTTTGCCTACAATCTCTTTGAGATTCCTGGTTGACAGGAGCTGTGTTACTCCGTCTGCCATCCAAAGATAGGATTCCCAAGAGGTCCTGACGTTCACCTGGTCAACGGAAAACAAGATTCACTTTTCACCGCCACATCAAGAACCCAGCATTAAACAAAGGGGAGATTCAAGTCTAAACATCTTCCCTCCCTTGTAGTTGGAGTGTTAATCCGCTGTAATCTTTCATTTGATTCAAGAAAATTTTACAAGGAACTTTCTCCCCCCAAACAACAGATTCAAAGGTCGCGTCCTGAGATCCGCGTCCTTTCATGAACCCGAAAAGCCGCGTTCCTTTCATTCCTTTCGAAAGGGTCGCGATCGCGTCTCTGAGAGTGATTCAGAGCGGCGTCTCCTCAGCGAACTAGATCCATTCAGAGGTTGCGTCTTGAGTTCGCATCAACTTGAAAGCTGCGTTCTGAAGCTTGCGTCCTCAATGACCAGAGAAGGCCTATGTCAGTCTCGAGTAGCCCGGGACTGCGTCTCCATTGCGAGATGAAAGTCGCGTCTTCATCATAAACTCAATACAACCTGGGTTTGTGCCTTATCAAGGGTCCAGAGACGCGTCTCTACTGAGCCACTGCCAGGTCCCCATCAATTAACTGAGATCCATGCGTCAGTTTTTGAGAAGCATAAGACCGCGTCTCCACTGCATCCTGACAGAATCAAGGGCCGCGTCTATAGATCTGCGTCCTTTCATAAATATGAAGGTCGCGTCCCCTTTATGGAAGAACACAAATTCTCGTCTCAGAATAACGCCTTTTTGTCTTTAAGCCAGAGCTGCGTCCGTATCAAAAAGAAAGGTTCACGCGTCTTCCCTGAGGAGCCTGAACGGCGTTTTCATTAATGAGTCAGAGTCGCGTCTCCCAAACCGCGTCTCCACTATGAATGAGAGTCGCGTTTCGCTCAAGAACTCAGTTCAGCTTGAGTTTGGTGTTCATGGCCGACTAAAGATTACGTTTTACAAACGGTCAAAGACTACGGTTATGAAAATTGAGCTCATCTACAGCGAGCAAAAAACTTGAAATGGAGCAAAGTTTTGAAGAATTTTATTATTTGATTCAAAATGGTAAAAGTAATACAGACACTCTTGACAAATGGAGTGTTAAAAAAGAAGGGTGAACCATACAAAAAGGAGAAGGAGGTTAATAATCTTGCTTCGCCAAAGAACGATTTGTTCCCGGAGATGATGCATCTCGTGCTGACGTGCCTTCTCAGCCTCCACCAGAGCTTGGACTCGCAGCTCCTCCTCAGATAAAAATCTCTTCGCAGCCAATTGCGCTTGAAGAGACTCCAATTTGGAGGAATGAGCAGAGAGGTTTTCTTCAACATGTGTCTTGGCAGTTTCCAGCTCCTCCAGCCTTTTTCTAGCAGCGACAAGCTTCTGCTCATTGGTCTCGATCAAGGCTTGTGCCCTGGCGATAGTGGCTCGAGCAGTGGCAATAACCTGCTCTGCACTCTGTATGACGATTTCAGATTCCTTGGAATCGCCAATCAGCCTTTGATGGTCAGCTTGGAAATGCTGGAGATGGCGGGCCTCTTCAGCTATTTGTTCCTCCATCTCTTTTTGCTCATGTTCTTGAGCGGCAAGAAGCTTGCTTAGAGTTGTCCGAGCCTCCTCTACTGAGCCAGCATTCTCCATACTCTTAAGCCCCTTCAGGTGGCTCCCCAGCTGCTCCACCAGCATCAGGCATGCCCTAGCCTGCGAAGGACTCCCAGTATGACCAATGTTCTCGATCTGATTTTCGAGAAGTATTCGGGCATACTCGAAAGAGCTGCTCCCAGAAAGGATGAGGTCAATACAAGATCTCATGGAAGTAAAAAATTGCTGCACCATTTGACGTGCTAGCTCTTCCATCATGTCGTTAGCTGAAGATAACCCTGCTGATGTACTCCCGGACCCCCTTTCCATGACAGGGTGAGAGACGGGAATCAGTTCATCTTGCGCAGGAGTGAGGCCGACGATAGGTTCGTCAGGTACTGAGATAGTCACTGATACCTCCGGGACGGTTATTGTCGTAGCAGCCTCCACTGCAACAGAAGCAACAGCAACCCTTGCGGCATCGGGTTCCCCGGCCGAAGTTTGAACTGTACTATCTTCCGCACCAATTCTTGCCGCAGGATCCTCTACTTAAGCTACCCCAGTGCTCTCTGTAAGCCACTAAAATGTCAGTGATGACAATAAAAAGGAGAGTATTCAATGCGTCAATATTCTCTTACTAAGTTGAGGATCTGAAGATGACGAATTCCTAGGCAGGTCGTGTGGGGTTGAGACCTCCATGACTTCGACAGTTGCACTCTCTTGAGGCATTCCAGTAACAGGAGCCTCAAGGCCCTCCTGTTGGGCCAGCTCTTAGATCATCTCCTCAATCTGAGAGGAAGTTGTAGCTTCACTATCGACAGCCAGCCCTATAGCAGAAAGTCAAAAGGAAATGTCAGAACCCTTCCCTAACTTGAGGAGAAGCCGGTTCAAGAAGACAAGGAGAGTACCTTCAGTAGCAGCAATCATTGCTATCGGCGAAACCGTCACAGGGTCACATCCCTGTATCTCTTCCTTCGGAATATGTGAGAATTAGCTCGTATCCGGAAGAGCGGGTTCATCGCCAAAATCGACTTCGTCGCCAGAATAATATCTATGTTCTTCGGACGATGAAGACGACAGTTCAACACAGGAGGTCTCAGCAATCGAGACCTTTGTTGGCCCAAAGGCCTATCACCCTAGTTTTGATGATGATCAACTCATGAAGTTATGTTTACTAATGATCTTGTGTTTAATTAGTGACAGATTCATTATCAAGATCTTAGTAGGTGCATAGCTCAACAAAGGATAAAATGTCAAGATTTGGAGCTAGCACGGTGTGATCCAAGGAGCTTTTGGATCAAGTTTGGACCAAGTCAAGAAGATGAGAAGCCTTCAAGTGAAGACTTCAGAAGATGAAGACTTGTGTCTAGGTATAAGATTTTGTTTTTGTTTTAGTTAAAAATGTAAAGGATAGAATAGTTGGTGGATTGCTCAAGTATACTTATACACACACACTCTTGATTAGATATGTTTTCATAAAAGAAATTTCAGTTTAAAATGTTTTTACAAAAGAATTTTCATTTGGAAAAATATGGTTTTGGTTAAAGACTATATAAATCATATTTAGAGCTTAATGTCAAAAACATAGATATTTCATCATGATTGTGTAGTGGATCATATCCATACACACTATGCTTTAAAAGTATATCTTGTTTTTGTATTTAATGAAGATTTGGAAAAACATGTTTTGAAAATATTGTTTTGAAAAAACAGTTTTTATCATGAGCCAAATATTGCCAAGTTACAAAAATAGTCCAATCTTTTATAACATGCCTTGATTTTGTGCAAGCATGTTTGTATATCGAAGTATATTGGTAAAACTATTTTTGTAGAATTTCTATGAATTTTATGAGATTTTATTTGAGCCAAAAAGACTTACCTTTGAATCCCAGAAAAACTATTTCAGGCTTCAGATAAGTCGACTTGCTTCCTTTATAGTCGACTAACTCTGAAGTCGGTCGACCGGTCAGGTCGACCGACGTGCACAGACGTGCACGCCTTTGTGCACTGGAGGACGGCCGACCGGACGGTCGACCGCTCCAGAGAGCTCTGCTCTCTGGAAATTTCGGCCGACCGTACGGGTCGACCGACAGAGAGTTTGACTCTCAGCTCCAGTAGCTCGGTCGACCCGGGCGGTCGACCGGAGGCTCCAACGGTCGGATTTTTGACCGTTGGCGGTCGACCGGACCGGTCGACCGGCAGTCCTGACAGACCCCAAAGGCTATATTTTTCTGGCCTATAAATTTGGGGGTTTGGTCATTGTTTTGAAACCAGATTTTAGGAGAGCTTTGAGCCAGTTTTTCTCATACTCTTAAAAGAGTTTTCTCCACAAATTTGAGAGCTAATATTTTCAATCAAAAGGAAAGATTTTATCAAGAGTGTTTAAAGTGATTTCTTGAGTTTTTCACCTTAGATTCAATCCTTGCTTTTCTCACAATCACTTGAGCTATCCATTGTCTTATCTATCCATAGGATTGTGTTATGAGAGCTTTTATTGGTGATCAAAGTGTTTAGATCACCAAGATTTCATTTCTTGTACTTTGAGGAGACGGGCAAGTGTGCTCGTGGTGGTTTAGAGTTCTTGTGTGAACTCGGTGGTTTGAGGTGCGGCCTCGGCGAGCTAGTGAGCTTGCGTGTGTACGGGACTAGAGAGTCTGAGGCTTGTAGGTGTTGCGGCACCGAGGAGAGATCCAGTGGGATCTTGCATAGTGGAAATCCTTCGTGTGTCGAAGGCGGGGATGTAGAGCAAGTGTGCTCGAACCTCGAAATATACCCTTGTGTTTGCGATTGCTCATTCTCTCTCTCTCTCTCTATCTCTTTTATATCTTGCATTCAATTATAGTGTTAATCTTTACATGCTTGATATACATTGTGCTTAATTGATATACTTGCTTGGGATTGTTGACTAACACTTGTATTCAACCAAGAGAGCCAACGCGGCACCTCAACCCATTCAAGGAGAATCTAGAGGAGTTTGTCCAGAGCCCTTCACAGGGAATTCGGCAACACTCTTTGGTTATACGTGGTGTTTAGTGTAAAAGATTTAATTTGGTCATAATTGTTTTAGCTTCCGCATTATTAGGCATTAAGTGACCATTAGATTAGCCATCACTTATTCACCCCCCCTCTAGGTGAACTTACAATTGGTATCAGAGCTAGTGCTCTTGATATTGGGTCTAACAACCTAGAGTTAAAGATCCTCATTTTAGGCTAATCACAATATTTTGTACACACACCATGGACTTCATGTCACCACCCACCTTTGAAATTCTTAACATCCAATTTGGAAGGTTAAGATGTCTTTGTACCTCAAGGCCTTAGGAATTTATGTTTATCTTGCTACTACTAATAATGATTATTGGTTAAATAGCAAGTACTTTGAGGCTAATGCTAAAGCCATTCATGCTTTGAAATGTACCCTAAATGATGAATATCTTTCTAGGGTTTCTAATGTTGATTCGGCTTTTGTAGCTTGGAACATCATCACCTCCCTTGGCGAAAAGGATCTATATTATGCCGGGAGCGATTCGGACGTTGGAAGCGACATCTCCAACGTGTGCTACATGGTCCAAGGGGATAACCCCCTTGAGGTAAACACCGAATCCGATAATGAAGACATGTCATATGATGAACTCACTACATTTTGCCAACAATTGCTTGAAAAGTATGACATGATTAAAAAGGAAAATAAAATTTTGAAAAAGAACATTGCTTGCATGCATAAAGAACATGACTCTTTTAGAGATAACATTGCATGCTTAGAAAAAGATAATAAGAAATTAAAAAGAAATTTGATTGCATGCTTAATGAAAATGATTCATTTATAAATAAGGCTGCATGCTTAGAAAAAGAAAATGAAGTTTTGAAAAATGAAAATGTTTCCCTCATGTCAAAATTGAATGATTTATGTGAAGGAAACACTACTTTGAAAAATAAAATTGATTTGGTGAAAAAACAAAGAGAAGATGTTTTTCAAGAAAATAAATCTTTGAAAAGAAAAATTTGTGAAAAAGAAAAAGATTTTGTTTCACAAAAGAAAAAGAAAAATGATTCTTTATCTCATCATGTTTTTCATGCCACCACTAATGAGATTAAAGATTTGAAAAATAAAATGGATTGTTTGAGCTCAAATTTGAGCACATGTGCATTCAATCATACTAGATTGGAGTCTATGTTTTCAAAGAAACAAACTCCATCCTTTCATGCACATCATCATGCTTATGTTGCACACTATGATCATACACACTCACATAAGCATACTAAGGTGTACATATGTACACATTGTGGCCACAAAGGCCATTTAGCAAAATTCTGTTATGACAAGTTGCATTATTTTAATTTTGCTAATAAAAGATTTTGGGTTCCTTACAAGACTAACCCCAAAGGACCCAAGAAAATATGGGTACCAAAATCCCCACCATTTGCTTTTGATGTAGGTGAGGGCTCTCACAAGACGTGAGAGGATTGGTGCCTTGATAGTGGATGCACTTGACATGATGGACATACTTTTGGGATGCATCACTATCAAGGAGCTTTGGTGGGACAACCACCATGTTAGGAGTTTTTGTATTGGTAACAATCTCTAAACTCCTACTTTTTATGTACATGCTAGTTCATTTATCATATTCATAGCATGGTCATATTTTTGTGTGCTTCATGTGGTATTTACATGCTTAGATGTAGAATGTGTCAAACTTGCATTTATACATATATGAATAGTGAACTACAATTGACTCATATATATTTGAACTTCATGCTCATTTGTATCCACTATATGCATATGTATAGACTAGTTTTGATGATTCTCATTTATACATGCGTTGCCTATTTTTATGCTTTACTTCATGTATTTGTATTTTTAATTCAAATCTAATAAATATACATGTATACCCGTGAGTCTCTTGCTTTCATGCATACACTATTTGTAGACTCTTTTATATTTGGGATATGTATGTGTATTGTTAGGATTGGATAAATCATACATATACCTTGAAGTTTACTTTAAGATGAAAAATAAAAATTTTCATGATTTGTTTTTAATGAGAATAAAATTTCATGTCTTGTCTAAAAATGAGATTCATGTTTGATTGAGCTTCATTGTTTATTTTCATGAAAATACCATTTACATAACCTTTGAACACTCATCTTTTACTTTTCAAGATAATTTTGAGCTTTATGGACTATGAGTGCTTGAACTTTTATGTATTTAGTATAATTCATGAAAAACATATGACTTTATACTTTTGAAGGATCTTTAACTAGTTTTTCAAAAACAATTTATACTAGTTATCTATTCTTCAATTAAGATATACACATGATCTTACTATTCTTCAATCATAAATTCTTTTGTGTTCTCAAAATTTATTTGATGCTTCATGATTTGAATATTAGTTTATATGTTAGTTTTTATCAACACTAGGATTTATACTTGAACATATTGTGGGCCACAAATAAATCTAGTTATATTTGTGCTTGAATGCTTATTTGAACCCATGAAATGTGCTTGTATTGCTTAGTTTTGATGATCCATACATCTTTAAACTTGTATTCCCACTTTTTGGATTTGATTTATGATCATGTGTTTTTATTTCATGTATATGTGTATTTTGCCAAACTTTAAGATATACATGTATACCTCTTGAGTCATTTGCCTTAATGCAAATCTATTTATATGGACTCAATTGTGTTTAAGAGATATGTATGTATACTTACTGTGTTGTCAAAACATACATATATCTTGAAATATAAATTTTTTTAATAAAAAATGTGTGATGCTTTAAAGGAATATTGAGATTTTTGCTTTATTCCTTGCTTGAAGGATTCTGTACTAGTTTTTAAAACGTTTTCATATTAACTAGTGCAAATTCTTCATTTGGTAGAGTATATGATAAGCTTACTCTTCAATTGATATCATTGGATATTTTCAATTGATATCAATATGATCTTTATATACTCATATTTTGATTGTATGTATGAATGCTTTCAAATTTAAATTATATCAATTTCTATTGGTATTATCTTTCATACATATATGTGATCGATTTGTGCTTTAAGAGAGTGATTTACAATTGTTCTTAAAACACAATGTATATGCTAAGCTTAATTCAACTTCAATTGGTAATTCTTAAAGCTTATGCAATATGTTTTCAATTTGATATCAAAATAAAAAAAATATGTTTACTTGATATCTCAAAATGTGTTTTATTAAGAAAAGTTCAAAATTTTGTTTCGATAAAGAAAAATTCAAAATTTTTGATTTGTATTTCCTATATGCAAGGAGAGCTTAACATCTCTCTTACATATGGATTCATGTTGAGTATATTATAAATTGAGGAGCTTGACAACTCTTCTTTATATGATATACGTGTGTAGGGGGAGCTTCACATCTCCTCTTATGCATTACATAATATGTGTTATGTGAGTTAGGGCCTGTCATCCCTTCTTCATGTAATGCATATGTGTAGGAAAGTTAACTTAGCGTCTTCCTCTTCATGAATGTATATCGCATATAAATCTTTATTGATTGATTTGTATTTCCCCTTCTTGATCTCTTTGTTTTTGACAAAAAGGGGGAGAAAGATTTGTTTAATTTGATTTTACTTTAACCCCTTTGTTGATGATTGACAAAAGGGGGGAGAAGAATTTGAGAGTTATATACATGTTGAATAAGATTTATGTTTATGCATATATATTTTTGTATTGCAAATAGGAGAAAAAGATTTTGATTTATGCTTGTTGCATGTTTTATCTCCATACTCGCATACATACTCATGTGCCTCATTGTCATATCTATTATTTCTTGTGATGCATGAGTTAAGGGGAGCTTCTTTGAAGCTTTACTTTAATCCATGTATATATAACTTCATGAGTTTTGTCATCATCAAAAAGGGGGAGATTGTTGGCCCAAAGGCCTATCACCCTAGTTTTGATGATGATCAACTCATGAAGTTATGTTTACTAATGATCTTGTGTTTAATTAGTGACAGATTCATTATCAAGATCTTAGTAGGTGCATAGCTCAACAAAGGATAAAATGTCAAGATTTGGAGCTAGCACGGTGTGATCCAAGGAGCTTTTGGATCAAGCTTGGACCAAGTCAAGAAGATGAGAAGCCTTCAAGTGAAGACTTCAAGAAGATGAAGACTTGTGTCTAGGTATAAGAGTTTGTTTTTGTTTTAGTTAAAAATGTAAAGGATAGAATAGTTGGTGGATTGCTCAAGTATACTTATACACACACACACTCTTGATTAGATATGTTTTCATAAAAGAAATTTCAGTTTAAAATGTTTTTACAAAAGAATTTTCATTTGGAAAAATATGGTTTTGGTTAAAGACTATATAAATCATATTTAGAGCTTAATGTCAAAAACATAGATATTTCATCATGATTGTGTAGTGGATCATATCCATACACACTATGCTTTAAAAGTATATCTTGTTTTTGTATTTGATGAAGATTTGAAAAACATGTTTTGAAAATATTGTTTTGGAAAAACAGTTTTTATCATGAGCCAAATATTTTCAAGTTACAAAAATAGTCCAATCTTTTATAACATGCCTTGATTTTGTGCAAGCATGTTTGTATATCGAAGTATATTGGTAAAACTATTTTTGTAGAATTTCTATGAATTTTATGGGATTTTATTTGAGCCAAAAAGACTTACCTTTGAATCCCAGAAAAACTATTTCAGGCTTCAGATAAGTCGACTTGCTTCCTTTATAGTCGACTAACTCTAAAGTCGGTCGACCGGTTGGGTCGACCGACGTGCACAGACGTGCACGCCTTTGTGCACTGGAGGACGGCCGACCGGACGGTCGACCGCTCCAGAGAGCTCTGCTCACTGGAAATTTCGGCCGACCATACGGGTCGACCGACAGAGAGTTCGACTCTCTGCTCCAGTAGCTCGGTCGACCCGGGCGGTCGACCGGAGGCTCCAACGGTCGGATTTTTGACCGTTGGCGGTCGACCGGACCGGTCGACCGGCAGGCCTGACAGACCCCAACGGCTATATTTTTCTGGCCTATAAATTTGGGGGTTTGGTCATTGTTTTGAAACAAGATTTTAGGAGAGCTTTGAGCCAGTTTTTCTCATACTCTTAAAAGAGTTTTCTCTACAAATTTGAGAGCTAATATTTTCAATCAAAAGGAAAGATTTTATCAAGAGTGTTTAAAGTGATTTCTTGAGTTTTTCACCTTAGATTCAATCCTTACTTTTCTCACAATCACTTGAGCTATCCATTGTCTTATCTATCCATAGGATTGTGTTGTGAGAGCTTTTATTGGTGATCAAAGTGTTTAGATCACCAAGATTTCATTTCTTGTACTTTGAGGAGACGGGCAAGTGTGCTCGTGGTCGTTTAGAGTTCTTGTGTGAACTCGGTGGTTGAGGTGCGGCCTCGGCGAGCTAGTGAGCTTGCGTGTGTACGGGACTAGAGAGTCCGAGGGCTTGTAGGTGTTGCGGCACCGAGGAGAGATCCAGTGGGATCTTGCATAGTGGAAATCCTTCGTGTGTCGAAGGCGGGGATGTAGAGCAAGTGTGCTCGAACCTCGAAACATACCCTTGTGTTTGCGATTGCTCATTCTCTCTCTCTCTATCTCTTTTATATCTTGCATTCAATTATAGTGTTAATCTTTACATGCTTGATATACATTGTGCTTAATTGATATACTTGCTTGGGATTGTTGACTAACACTTGTATTCAACCAAGAGAGCCAACGCGGCACCTCAACCCATTCAAGGAGAATCTACAGGAGTTTGTCCAGAGCCCTTCACGGAAAATTCGGCAACACTCTTTGGTTATACGTGGTGTTTAGTGTAAAAGATTTAATTTGGTCATAATTGTTTTAGCTTCCGCATTATTAGGCATTAAGTGACCATTAAATTAGCCATCACCTATTCACCCCCCCTCTAGGTGAACTTACAACCTTACCACCAAGTACCCCAGTAGTAGGGCTGGGATCGACAACCCGCGAGGTGGGTATCAATACATTGGGAGACCCGGGCTGTTGCACCTCAACCCTTCTCTCTTGAACTAAAGAAGGCCCGAGCTGAGTTGAGACCCCTGGAATCTCAACATCATCCCTCCCTACCAAGTCAACTTCGGGTCGCTCAGCCTCCTCAGCCATGACAGGTTCACCTGCAAGTTCCCCTTCTTCCAAGATCACGGGGCCCCTGCTACGTAGATCGCGAGGACGAAGAAGGGGGATCTCCTCTTCATCTTTCTCTTCCTCCCTATGCTCCTCAACACTAGAAGGAACTACCTCGGGCATTGAAGTTTCAGCCTCCGGTTCCCTCCTAGCCTTCTTCGGGATAGGCTCGGCCTTGGAAGCAGAACCGTGGGAACGTTTAGACACAGCCTGCCGACTCTTTTTAACGGGGTGCTCCTTGGGTGCTGCTACCCTTGGTCCCGTCCCTATTTCCCCTTTTGTTTCCTTCTCGGCTGCCTGATATTCGTCCATACCTCGCATGCGTTTGTTGGACTCCAATTTGTCCTTATAAGACGCGTTGATGCTCTTAATGCATGAGGTATTTATTCCGAAATAAGGCATCTTACTAGACAGGGAGTACCAAGTACAGAAGCTGAGGCTAGTATAACAATTGGGCTCTTGTGAGGCAAGCTGAAAACAACTTTTGTCCCTTCAGCCACACTATAGTACCATGCCCGAGCACCTTCAAAAAAATTCCCACTGAAGGAGAGGTCAGCATTGGGGTTGCCATTGTATAATTGATCATAGCTAAACTGTCGAGCAAAATGACTCGGCATGTAAGGCTCAATCGTGCATGAATTCCCTTGCCGGAAGAGCAGATACCCAGGCCGAATATTAATCACCCACCAGAAGACTCCCGATGGCTACCTGGTGAAATCATCTGGTCCCGCAAGATCGACAAATTTATCCCTGTAAGATGCACCGGCAATCTCGGGAAAGCAACGGTCAAGATGATAGTTCGAAGCATTCAGAATGCATTTCCGAACGTAGAACATGTAATAGCAAGACCAGCTTGAGTTCTCCAGCTTCTGCACAGAAGGGACAAACCCCACAGAAAGAGGTACTGCCGTTATCAGTGAAGGGCAATGCATGACGTACCAAGCCATCAAGTACGTATATGGAAGCTTGATCCTGGGGTTTGGGGTCTTTACTCTCGGCCTTCCCTCCGAATCAACTTCCGGCCTGCCCTTGGAGTCGACAATGGCCTCCACTTGGCACAGGCTTTTAACCAGAGCCCGTAACCCACTTTGAATTCCAGCCACCATTGCTGGAAGAAGGGCGATAGACTTCCCGTAGGCAAGCAAAACTATCGGGTACACCACATCGGCAACAATTACTTCATGTGGCAGTGTTGGCACCACACAACGCTTCAGCCATAGCATAAGGAAGCCCGCCAGTAGCGCCCGGTCAAAAATGGGAACTCGGGTCTGATGATGAAAACTTTCAAAAACCGTATCAGGTTTGAAAGTATCCTCATTTGACTCCGTGGTGTAAGAGCTCGCAGAGGTGTTGATCCTCTCAGCAATCTCTTCGTCAGTGTAAGGAGCCAGGCTGGTCACTGGGCTATCCTTCTCATTTATACCCTTGAATAGGTAACTCGCCCAGGACATCTGCTTGACACCCCTGTTCCTCCAAGAGGTTATTTGGCCGCAGATGTGCAAGTGGCACAACACTTCTAATATGTCTCGTACACCTGAGGGTTCTCCTTCTTCAAGAGATGAAGTTCTTTAGAAGTCGGAATGTATTTTTCATAAGGGGCATCTCCCATAACAAGCCTCGAGACTTCATACAGCTCATGAAGGGCGAGCCCCATCTCTCCGACTGGAGTAAAAAATATGCCCGTCAAAGGATTATAGTGCTCCAGGATGCCATAGAAATTATGGAAACTTTGCGGGAGGCCATACTGCACAGCCCTGACCGAGTGGTATAGCCCCACTTGCTGCAGCAGAGCTCCAAATTTAGCAAGGACAAATCCAACCATCCTACCCCACCAGGATCTGTTGGAAGAATGAACCCACCCGAGCGAACGGAAGTCGACGGGAAAATCACCCCTCACTTTTATGAACTGGTTGATGAAAGTGGTGCCCAACTGTGGGGTCTCTCCTCTCGGATATTCAGATCTGACCAGTCCGGAGAATAAACCAAAACCTCTTTCCCATGACTGGCAGAGTGTATTTCTTTGGCACCTAGTCTGCCAAGAGAGACACCGAGACAAATCGGGAAAGATCCCAATCCATCGCACGATGAACAGACATGTATTATAGATAGGATAAGTGATACATCCTCTCCATATTGGGAAGAAAGAACCGCCTGTCCCCTATCTGACGGAGCCACTTATAATCCCCGTCATGTTGAATGCTATCGTCCTCGTCAATGCCATCGCCAAAGAGGAAAACAGGCTTCCGCAATGGAGTGCGAGAATCCGTCTCAAACAGTCCATCAGAGATAATCTCCCGGAGGGTCACCATACTGGCTTTGGAGATCCTCGCCTTTCGCTTCTTCGACTTACCAGTAGTCACAGGAGTAGTTTTCTGCAGTACGAAGGTCAGATTACGACCAGCGCCACCTACATGCCCAAAGTGGCACTTTTTGGACAAAGGGTTGGAGGAGTACAGTACTTCAAAGAGAACAACACTTGGTTAGAAACCTAAAAGAAAATGGCTAAGTGTTTGAAATTCAAACACAGGGAGAATCCAGACGCGGAAGCCAGTAAAATCTGCGTCCAGACTCAAAGAACGCGAGACTTGCATGAAGCCCGCATTTCAAAATCCAGAACTTGAAAAAAAATTCTAAGTGTCGGATTCAGACGCGAAATTCACTAAAACTTGCATCTGATCTTGCAAGATGCAAGAATTATAAGAAGTCTGCGTCTGAACTCCCCACACTTAGAAACATTCTGAGCATTGAGTCTGAAATACAAGCTCAATGAGGCCTTGCGTTCAACAAGCAGGTATGGACTCAAGTTGATAAAGGAAGGATGCAGAGGTCGTCAAACATGCGTCTTGTCTATCAACTCAAGAACCACGCCTGAAGATCAAACACAGGCATGAGCCCACATTGGCGGTTCATATTCAAAAGAGACTTAAGAGTTGAAAGAACTCTATAAGCCTCTTCAATGGCGGAAACCCAAATCAGATGATTTTACTACCTGAAACAGGGGCCCTCCTGCATGGAAGAACCACCCATTTGAATCTCCGGAGCGACAGCGCTCGAAGATGAAGAAGCGGGTTTGGTCTTGGGTGCCATTTTGACCGTAAGATCACTGTTGAAGATGGTGAAAATGAAAAAAAAGCTTCGAGCTTTTCTTAACCCTAAAAGACTCAGCGAAGAAGAAGAGTCTAATGATGACTCTTGAAAGACTGTTGTCTTTTATAGGTACAGTGATTCACAGAGATACGTGGCGCTTGGATCGATGCCTAATCCCCGTCTGACGCGTGGCGTGCATATTAAATGCAACGCAAAATTTGCGCACCAAAAGAAAGATGTCCCCTCAACTCTGCCGGACACGTGGTAACGCGCCCAAAACACGGATTCGTGTTTAACGGAAAACCGCGTTCCTTCAAAAAGTTGCGTCTCTTCAGTAAAGACCAAGGCCGCGCCTAGTTAACAGAGTGAGAGCTGCGTCTTTACTCCAAAGATCGCGTCCCTCCAGGAGCCGCGCTTCTTCAGCAAATTAACAGATGCGTTCCTGTTGGCCCAGAGGCCTTCCACTCTAGTTTTGATGATGATTAACTCATGTAGTTATGTTTACTAATAATCTTGTGATGTTTAGTTTCAGATCATAAATTAAGATATTAGTTGGTAAAAGGTTCCAAATCAACTTTCACATGGTGATTCCAGAGCCCGAGCATCAAGATCATACTTTGCACTCGTTGGAGTCCAGCTCGTGGATCATCGTTTTGGACCGAATCGACTTGAAGATGGAAGATCGTCAAGAAGACTTAGGTATCCATAGTTTAGTATGTTTAGATCCATTTGTAAAGTTTAGATAGTTGATATGCTCAAGTTCACAACGCACACATGTTTTATGTTTTGGTATTTTTAACAAAACATATTTTTGGAATTAAAGACAAAAACTATGATATATATATGTTTCATGTATATTAGACTTATGTCCATATGCAACATGCTTCAATGTGTTTAAATATCATGTTTTTGTATTTCAATGTATTTTAGGAAAATCAGATTTCCTATTGAAAAATACAAGTTTGGTAAAATACAGTTTCTGGTTTTTGATAAAATTTGCAAGACTCAAAATTGGTTCAAAATGTTTGATATTTGTCTTGAAATTTTTATCACAAGTTTGTATTTCAATATAAAATGATAAAACTATTTTTTTGGATTTTTAGAAGTTTTATGGGATTTATTAAAATATTTTAAAACCCAGTTTCTGACCCAAAACAGTGCCTGACAGGCTCTGTCGGTCGACCGCACGGTCGACCGACCCAGGAGCTGGTCGACCGGGCGGTCGATTGACGTGTACAGCCTGTGCACGTCTGGGCCTGGCATTGGGCCAGTCGACCGGACCAGAGAGCTCTGCTCTCTGTTTTTGGGCGGTCGATCGGGCAGTCGACCGGCTTCCTCCAACGGTCGAAAAATCGACCGTTGGCGGTCGATCGGGCGGTCGACCGCCAGCTGTTCTGGCTGACAGAAACAGCCAACGGTTAGTTTTTGGTTTGACCTATATAAACCCCATTTCTTTAGGGTTTTGGCTAAGTTTTGAAGAGCAAAAATTTTCCCATTCTCTGGTTTTAAAAAATAGTTTTTCAAAAGAGTTTTAAGTGCCAAAAGATCCATCTTATTAGTTTTAAAGTGTTTTGTTATTCTTAAAGAAAATAGGTTTTTCGGAATTAGTTTCTTGTTCTTAATTTCTATATCAATTTGGTATTTTTCCCAAGAGATTTTCTTTGATCAAAACACTTATTTTCCACACTTGAGCTATATCTTCTATCCTAATCTATTAGGATCTTTATTTTGTGGAAAAGAGATAGTTTGTGGTCTTTGTAACCACCAAGTTGTAAACCCTTATTCTTGTGGGATGCTCCCTCTTTGGTAGAGGTTGAGGATTGGTGTTTGCTCCCTCTAATAAGAGGTGGAGTTGGTGTTTGTATCCCTCTTCGGTAGAGGTGATTTGTGTTTGGCTACGGGCCTATCCCTCTTCGGTAGAGGTGGATTGTGGTTGTATTGCCTCATTGGAGGTTGTAAGGTTGAGAGAGGAGTTCGGTACTCCTAGTGGATTGGAAATCCTTCACGGTGGTGAAGGCGGGGATGTAGAGCTCGGTGCTCGAACCTCGAAATATATCTTTGAGTTTGCGTTTGATCGATTGTCTCTCAACCCTCTCTCCTTTATTTGTGTTGTGCATTATCATTCATATCATTCATATTGCTTGTGTGTTTGTGTGCCTCACTTATACTTAACCACGAGAGCTTTACATAGCACCTCAACCCTTATCTAGGGGAATCAAGAGGAGTTAGTCCAGAGCCCTTCACGGGGAATTCGGCTACACTCGTTGGTTGTATTAAGTGTGTTGCAATTAAGTTTTTAAATTCCGCATTTAGTTCATTAGATTAACCGTACACCTATTCACCCCCTCTAGGTGTACTTACAGTTCCCACTCCAAGTGAAGACTGCGTTTCGAAAATAATATGACCCCTGCGCCTACAAGACTTGCATTCAGTCTTTTGCTTCTGCAATTCAGTTCAACAGTACACTGGCACAAGCAGATGACTGAATACCCATGATTTTCGTACACCAACAACAAGCTCAAAGCACTGGGGAGGTTTAGACTGCGTATCTGATACTCGCTACGATCATTTCTGGCGGCTTCAAAGGGTTTTATAGTACACTCACGAAGACCATATTTCAGACAGGATCAAGCTCAGAGCATCTCGAATGATTGTCAGTCCAATCATGAGATGTATGAATTCAACTAGAGTCCAAAGTATTTCGAAATCCATCCCAGTCAACCGCAGAATATCGAAAACTTTGGAGGGGGTTCTGTAGGCTGTCTAAAAATCACTAAAGACAAGTCATCAGAAAGCAGAGTCCAAACTCCAGACGCAGGGCTAATCATAGCCATCACTGCAGCATCAAGATGCAAGGGTCGAAACCCGCATCTCAGCATCACTACAGCATCAAGACGCGAGGGCCGAAACCCGCGTGTCAGCATCACTGCAGCATCAAGACGCGAGGATCGAAACCTGCGTTTCGGTTATAACTGCCCTCGTTATTGGGTCAATTACTGCACACATAATGAGGAAGTTAAACCCCCCATTATGGAGCATTTTTAGAGGGCACATTCACCCCTGAAACCTCTATAAATAGCCCCATTTGCTAGAGAGAGGGGGTCGGTTGATCGGAGAATTCTTAAACTTTCACTAAAAAGGAAAAGAGAGTTCAACTCTTCGAACAACTTGTTGCGTACAAGTTAATCTTTGCCTACAATCTCTTTGAGATTCCTGGTGGACAGGAGCTGTGTTACTCCGTCTGCTATCCAGAGAGAGGATTCCCTAGTGGTCCTGACGTTCACCCAGTCAACAGAAAATAAGATTCACTTTCCACCACCACATCAAGAACCCAGCACTAAACAAAGGGAAGATTCAATCGTGAACATCTCCCTCTCTTGTAATCAGAGTATTGATCTGTTGTAATCTTTCATTTGATTCAAGAAAATTTTACAAGGAACTTTCTCCCACCAAACAGCCGTTATTATAATTTGTTGAACTGGTAATATACTTGCATGATTTGCCTAGATACGATCCCGCTTCGCTCGGCTTCGCATAACTAATTAATGGATTAAATTATTGTTGTTATAGATATGATTGTGAAGTTTAAAATGTTTAACTATACTGCTCTCCTGTATCATGTTGCATGACCGGGTGATTACTTGACATATGATGTTGTAACTCTGTATTTAAATCACATGACATCGACATGTTAATTATCTGACACTGATATGTTATACTTGACATCTGATCCCTGACACTTGATATCTGATACCGATACTTGACACGTTATCACTTGACACCTGATACATGACACCTGATATATGACACCTGAGAATTGACATGCTATCACTTACTTGACATGCTTTCACATGGTACTAGTACACTTGACCTGATATTGTGACACCTGACTGGATACTATTACACCTGACACCTGTAGTACATTGCATATTCATGATTATCACTTTTATCGAGACTTGGCATGATTATTATACTGTTACCAAACATCTGGTACTCCTGAACTCCTGTGCTCCTGAACTCTTGTATACTTGAACCCCTGAAAAAGGGAGACTCCTGATACTATATTCTTATTTTTTTCCGTAATTGGATAAGCATGAATATAGGATTACTGTGAATACCCTGTGGACATTATCACTGGATAATCTGTAATAATTGAACAACTTACACCGGGATGGGGGAAACTGATGAGTACCGATATAGTCTCCATGTTTATGATGGTCTTATAGTGTCGCCGGCCACATACTTGGATTCGACCTGGAGGCCACCAGGTGTTTCCGTGGGGTGTACTGGCACCTCTATTCCCCTGCCTGTTGGTTGTGCCATAAGCCCCTGGGCCATTCCTGTGGGAGCGGTGACATCCTATTCCTATTCGGGCGTACAATAAGTCCCGGTACCTAGCGGTACGTTTCAGCTCAGTACCAGATACTCCTTGACCGTTGTCCCGGGCATGTACGGGACCCATTCTAAGCATGGTTCGTCGATCTCCATCAGTTTTCAATAACTTACTCTTTGGTCTGTATGCTGAGGTATGTGGAATGGGACACATACCGATGTATACAAATCAGATGAGTCTGAATAACAATAAAAACATTCTCCTGACATCTGACTAGCTATATACTTGATCTATACTTAGGAGACCTGTGATACAATACATTATCCTGCTCACCACTTACCCATAATACTTGTGTTACTTTGTTGAATTACTTGATTGCTTATTTTCGAGTTTCCATACTGTTTCATTATTCTGTTAGATTCATATCTTGTTCATCATTTTACAAAAAAAAAAAACATAAATATAAGAAAACAAGGTTCAGAGGATTTGGTTTTCAGAAATGATTAAAGATGAGTCGAGTTCAACAATAGAAAATGGCCCCTTTTGCCATCCAACAGTTTTAAACTTGTTGGTAAATTTTAGCAAGCCCTCTATAGGTATTTACATTTTAGCAAATGCTAATAATTTTGCTATTAATTTGTTATCAAAATTTGATAATCTTGAAACTCTTAATAGGTTCCTTGTTAAGAGTACTATCTTATAAAAAAGGCATCTGATCTTATTTTTCTTATAAATGGGATCCTTATACTTTTCCTCTACAATGATGTATTTCCTTTTTTCTTTCTTGGGCCTGATTTTCTCATATTTCATTTGTTCCTTGCTTCATTTGCAAATAGCACAAGTCAATTTGTTAGTATACGAATGAAGAAATTAATAACTCCCTCCTTTCAAGTAGAGTTTGGGGTGGGTAGGAGGTGTCTACGAGCCGAACTCCAACGAGCTGACCTTATTTGAGTTTGACCTCATTTATTAATCGAGGGAGCCACAAGCGAGCCAATTCAATAACGAGTTGAATACAAACTATTCGATAATTTTTGAAATTATGCTTTTAACATTGATAAAAAGAGCTTCTAACCGCCTTTTTAAGGAAGAAAAGATGTTTATATTCAAATCTCATTTGCACAACTTTCTTATATTTCATTATAGAAGTAAATGACTTGCATAATAATATGTGTAATAGGGGCAACTAGAATTTATAATTAATAGCTAAATGTATTTAACTATCAAATATCGAGTTTATTCGAATTGAACACGAGCGAGCTATCTTATTTGGGTTTGCTTCTTTTATGAATTGAAGCAATTCAAGCGAGCTAAAATAGAGCAAAATACCGAGTCGAATACAAACTGTTCGCGAGCCGCAAGGTCGTTTGACAGCCCTAGGGGTGAGACTATTTACAGGCAGAGTTTTCTTGTACAAACCAAAATATCTCTGTAATTTGATATGTACCCCCCGAACTTTTTATTTCAAATACTACTTAAAGTTCCAAAATTATCTTATTCATCGCAGCTCTTCTGCCAAAAGTTTGGCCCACGTTCTGTTATTGAGATCACATCTTCAAGTTATTAAGTTTTGTCGGTTTTATGTTATTTGTGGTGGTTTTATGAATTAATAGTTTTATAATGTTATTGAAGAGGTGGTTTTTGCAATATGAAGGGTTCATGTCCGAAGCAATCCAAAACAAAGCAGGTAGAAATTTTGTAGCCTTCTTACTGAGTTAACATTCACAGCCTTATCCAAAGATGAATGAGTGGTCTGCTTTGCTTTTTCTGGTATCCATCAACTTCATTCAGACAAAGACTTGTGGAATTTGTTATCTCCATCCCTTTCAGTTAACAAGTCTGTTAAATGTTGTATTCTCTCTGAAAGCTGACTTGTCCATTACTTGCATTGCTTTCAGTCTATCTCAGCTTCAGTGGAGTTCTATCCCTTTTCTCTTTTGTCTGTTCATTTTTTGACAAAGTCCTGTGGAATTTGTTTCCTCAGTCCCTCTCTCAGTTTACAGGTTCATCACTTGCGAGTGGTCTGCTATGCTTTCATTTTTGGCAAAGTTGTGGAATTTGTTGCTTCAATCCCTCTCTCAGTTGACTGAGTCCATCACTTGCAAGTCGTCTGGGCTTGTGACTCTCGTGGAATTTGTCACCTCAGTTCCTCTCTCAGTTGACAAGTCAATAGCTTGCTGACAAAATCTTGTGGAATTTTCTTTCATTTGCAGAGGTTAGATGCTGCGATAAAAGCAGAATGCTTGCTGAAGTTTGTTATGAGAAATCAAGAACTGTCCATCACTTGCTTTCCTTGCAATCTATCTCAGCTTCAATGAACTTTCATCCCTTTCTATTTGCAGCCATGCATTTGGTGCTCCTGTTGCTTCCCTCATTCTTAACGGCTGAGCATAACAACTTCACCGATCTCACCGCACTGCTGGCCTTCAAGGCCCACATCAGCGACCCCTACAACATTCTGTCCACCAACTGGACTGCCAACACCTCCTTCTGCAGTTGGAGTGGTATCTCATGCAGCCGTCGACGGCAAAGAGTCGTCGCTCTTAACATTGTTAACTTGCCGCTCTACGGAACAATTGCTCCACAGATTGCAAACCTTTCCTTTCTATCATACCTCAATCTTACAAACAACAGTCTTGTTGGCCCCATTCCTGACTCTATCACGCAGATGCCACGCCTCAAGCAACTCTGGCTCAAAGAGAATCAGCTGTCGGGTTCTATACCGTCAGCCATTTTCAACATGTCTTTGCTAACTACACTATCCCTTACTGACAACAATCTGTCCGGAACTCTCCCCTCGAATCTTACCTTCATTGATTCAAGGCTTCCTCAGATTCAAAATCTCAGCCTGTCAGGTAATCATCTCACTGGAAACATACCATTTGGACTTTCTCATTGCTATCATCTTCGTGTGCTCTCCTTGTCTTATAACCAGTTAAGCGGAAACATTCCTTCAGAGCTTGGGAATTTGAAGCAGCTTAGACTTCTATATCTTGGAGTGAACAATCTCACAGGTAAAATACCAGCCTCTTTGGGCAACCTTACAAATCTGGTTAGATTGGAAGTCGGCAGTAACACTATCCATGGGGGTATTCCTGAGGAGTTGGGTGGTCTTTCGAATCTCCAAGAGTTGTTACTTAGTATGAACAATGGTATAACTGGCCCTATTCCGACATCCCTCTCAAATATGTCATCGCTCACCGTTTTAGACCTGTCATCCAACAAACTCACCGGATCAATACGGATGCACTTCGGGAACATGCCTCGCCTTAAGACCTTGCATCTAGGATGGAACAAGCTAGCCGGTGGGTTAGACTTCCTAGGGTCACTTTCCAACTGCAGAGTTTTAGAACGTGTAGTCTTGAGGGAAAATGAGCTGGATGGTTATCTCCCAAATACCATAGGTAATCTCTCAAGAAATTTTATCAATTTTATGCTGGTGCAAATTATATCAAGGGAAAAATTCCTGTTGAACTGAGTAATCTATCTAGCTTGGAGGTTCTAGACTTGGGCTCCAATAAGCTAGTTGGGACCATACCCTCCGAAATCACAATGCTAGAAAAGCTTCAGTTGCTAGATCTGAGTAATAACGGGATATATGGGTCCATCCCACATGAATTTGGCCGATTAAGCATCATGAACTCTGTATACCTTTCTATGAATAGTCTTTCTGGACCCATACCTGACTCATTGGGAAATATCAGTGCAGTAGAAGACTTGTCATTGGCTGCTAATGCATTATCTTCCGAAATTCCTCAAAGCATGTGGAATCTTACTCACCTGATTCACTTAGATCTGTCACAAAATTTGCTTAGTGGATCGCTATCTCCAATGGTGGGGGACATGAAGGCCTTAGACACATTAAATATATCAATAAATAAGCTGTCCGGTGAGATCCCGAATGCTTTAAAGGATCTCCAAATGCTTAGTATTTTGGATCTTTCAAGTAACTCATTCAGTGGCCATATTTCAAAATCATTTGGTGATCTTATTAACATCGCAGTTTTGAACCTTTCGTGCAACAATCTCTCAGGTGTTATTCCGGATTCCTTAGCCAAGCTCCAGCATCTCGCAATTATGAACCTCTCTTTCAACAAGTTGGAAGGTGAGATTCCAAACAAGGGTGCATTTTTGAAACCCAATGCTGCAATTTTGACAGGGAATGTAGCCTTATGTGGAGCACCCAGACTAGGCTTTCCACTTTGCTCTGTGAATGTTGCCCCTTCAAATCCAAGCACGAGAGTTCATTTGCTTGAGTATATCCTCCCTGCTGCTGCTGCTTTCACTATAATCCTTATTGCCTGCATTTGCATCTCATTAAGATCTCGTCAGAAGCGAACCAAGAGTCCAACCCCTACAACAATATCTCTTAATAACCACAGACTGATATCATATTTTGAGCTTGTTCGTGCCACCGAAAACTTTAGTGAGGCAAACTTACTTGGAAGGGGGAGCTTTGGGTCTGTCTACAAAGGAGTTTTAGATGATGGCTTGCCAACTGCAATAAAGGTTTTGAATTTGGAAACTGATGGAGCTTCGAGGAGTTTTGATGCCGAGTGTGATGTTTTGCGCATGGTTCGCCACAGAAATCTTGTCAAAATCATCAGCACTTGTTCCAACTTAGACTTCAGGGCACTTGTCCTACAATTCATGCCCAATGGAAGCCTTGAAAGGTGGCTCTACTCGCATAACTACTGCCTGAACCTACTCCAAAGAATTAACATTGTGATTGATGTGGCTTCAGCTCTTGAGTACCTCCATCACCATAATTCGCAGGTTGTGGTGCACTGCGATCTGAAGCCCAGCAACGTGTTGCTGGATGAAGACATGTCTGCACATGTGAGCGACTTTGGCATTGCAAAACTCTTGCTTGGCAAAAGCAGCACTGTGACATCAACGAGCATGCTAGGGACAATTGGATATATGGCTCCAGGTAATTCAACTTATAAGCTTCCCCTTAAGTTAAAAATAAATTTTCTATATTTTTAATTTTTATCTTTTTTTTTTGTATGGGAAATAGAGTATGCATCGACAGGAAGAATCTCAAGAAGAGGGGATGTCTATAGCTTTGGGATCTTATTGCTAGAAATATTCACACGCAAGAAGCCTACTGATCCAATGTTTTTTGGCGAATCAAGCCTGCGAAGATGGGTATGTGAGGCACATTCTACTGCTCTGCTGGAAATTGTGGACTGCAATCTTTTGAAAGATGAATCTGGAAATCAAATGACAGATCAAGATTTAACTTACATGCGTGCTTGTCTGTCTTCTATCATAGAATTGGGCATAATCTGTTCAAGGGACTCACCTCAAGGAGGCCTTTGATGAAAGAGATTGTCCCTAAATTGCAGAAGATCAAAATGGACCACATATCAATGTTTCCCAATGCTTGAAACCTTGTGTGCTTTTATGTTGGCTCTGAAAACTAGAACTTGGGCGAAATCAAGTTTAGGTAATGTACTAGTATATGTTAACTACTGTATTATTGTATGTTTTCCTTTATCAACATTTTGCAATCTTGGGTAGAATGCAGAGATGTTCTTTATGAGTGTCTAATTTGTAAGAGCTGGATTCATCTTGTATATCATCCTTCATTGCATCCTTCTCCATAGATACTTTCCTTTATTTCCTTGAGTTCATATTTTCTTTTCCTTTTTTCTCTGATAAATCCCACCTTGTGATCTGCATGAATAAGTAAAGGATTTAACCTGCTGTACTCTCATTTGAACTATTATCTTTCTCTGTCACAGATCTAATTCTTTTGTTATCTTGGATGCTATATTGCTTACTTGTTCCTTTCATTTATATATTTGAATCGAGAAGAATAATAGGAAACATGATGGTTGAGCAGAACAATAGACGACAAGATAGTGCAAGTCAATTTGAAGATAATGGAGAGACTTTTTTGGTGTTCAGATATTGCACCAATTCAATTATCCCTATGCATACAATTTGTAGCACCAATCTGAAATATCTCTCTATTTTGATATATACCCCCCAGAATTTTTTTATTTCAAATACTACTTAAAGTGACTAAAATACCCTCGCTTCCTGCATCCTCTTCATTCTATTTCAAGAGTGTTTCTGTTATTTTAGGTTTATATATATATTTTTTTTTTAGAAAACTTTTGATTGTTAAAAAATAAAGCCTCAGCTGTTCTTATATTTCCTTTAAAAGATTTAAAACCTCAGCCGTTTCCTCTTCCACCAAAGTTCCAAAATTTCCCAAATTAAAATCAGTAGCAATGGAGAATCTCAGCCACAGAGCAATGGCTTCCCCTCAAGTCCATCCACCATTCCATAAACCAGGTCGATTTCAATCCTTAACCCTTTTTTGAAGTTAATTTACCAATCAATCTCCAATTATATTTTCATCAAAGCATGTCACTAATTTACAAATTCTAGCATCCAATAATTTGTTGATAGGGAAAGCGTAATACTGGGTTCAGTTCATGTTGATGAAATATACACTAAAGTCCCTCTCCTTTTGTATTTGTACAAAAAAAAAACATTACAGTGTATGTGGGAATTGGGAGTTCGAGAGAGTGAATTCTTAACATTTTATTGTTTCCTCATAATTCACAAAATAATTTTTGTTATTTTTGATTTTTTGAGTCCTAGCTTCTGTTGTTTCTTGTAAAAAGAATCCAAAACAATGCTGGTAGAAATTTTGTAGTCTTTTTACTGAGTTAACATTCACAGCCTTGTCCAAAGATGAATGAGTGGTCTGTTTGGTTTTTTGTGGTATCCATTAACTTCATTCAGACAAAGTCTTGTGGAATTTGTTATCTCAATCCCTCTCAGTTGACAAGTCTATTAAGTGTTGTGTTCTCGCTGAAGGTTGAGCTGTCCATATACGTTAGAATGCTAACGTGAGGAAGGGAATCATAATGGGGTTGTTCATAGTCCACTAAGGGCCTGCTTGTTTCCCCACAAAACGCCGCAAAACCGCAAGTCGTAAAACTCTTTTCCATTTTCAGCTGTTTGTTTCGTTGCAAAACATTTCGCAAAATACAACTCTCATTTCCCACTTGCAGTTGCTACAGTTAAATTTGTGGTCATATAAATCTCACTTTTACACTCAAATTTTCCCACTTGCAACTGCTACAGTTAATTTTGTGGTCATGTAAATTCTACTTGTAATACATTCGTAGTGCCAAAGCAGTTACTTGATAATCAATATATAATTTAATATTATTAAATATTTAATATATTTAATATTTTTAATAGTGTTTAATTTCTTACCGAATTATTTTATACTGGTATTTTTTAGTTTTTTATTATTTTTAAGATTGTTTTAATATTTACTATTTTACTATTTTTTTTAATTTAATATATTTAATATTGTTATTTAATACTTTATATTTATTAATATTTACACCAATTTTCTTAATATTTTATTTAAATTTAATATTTTATTAATATAACAATAATGTGTTTTGATATAAAATTATTATATATTTAATTTATTTATTTCTTAATATAAATAATTACTTTATTAATATTATAATATACTTTAAAATTATATTAATATTTTATTATGTTAATATTGTAATAATTCATTATAATAATATCATAATAATATTTCATTATTATATTTATAATATATTTTACTTTGTTAATTTATATTTTTATAATATTATGATATTATTATCATAAAATTTAATATTATTAATCTTAAGTATTTTATAATATTATAATATTATAACTATATTTTATTAATTTTCTTAAGATTTTTTTAATATTTATGTTTTATTAGTATCCTTAAAATTTTATTCAGTTTCTTTAGATTTTCTTAAAATTTTATAATTACTTATTTAGTTAATATTGTAGTAATATTTTACTAATTTTACTAATATTTTATTAATATTATTGTTATAAAAAAATATTAAGATTATTAATTTTTTATCTCAAATTTATTAATACAATTTAATTTGTAACAGTAGATTTAATTTAATAGGATTTATAATATTTAAATTACTGCTACAGTTAATTTTGTGGTCAACTTTTCCACTTACACTTTTACTTACCACTAACTTCACATTACCAACAAAGTAAAACACAATATACTTTATCATTTACATTCACTTTAACCAAACACAAAACACCAAATACACTAATATATTTTCACATCCACTTTATCAACAACACACCGTAAAACACAATATATTTTCTCTGCTACAGTTCACTTTTTCCATTCTCATTTTACGACTTACGACTTGCGACGTTTTGCAACGAAACAAACAGGCCCTAAGTCCAGGTAAACATTTGGAATTTTATGGATCCTCCACTGGCAGAGTGGTTAGGTGACTTGCACACGGATTAGGGATGATGGCCAACGTGTGGAAGGGGATTGGAATGCCTAACTTGTGGAAAGATTATAATGGACCTACCTAATGAAGGACAAGTAGATAGCATAGGGTTAAGTATTATAATGCCCAACGTGTGGAAGGGGATTGGAATCCTCTGACTAACTCACAAGACTAGAAGATTACTTTGAGGATTCTCTGCGGGAAGAAAGACCAGACAACATATGCAAAAGGTTTCACTGGTGTTGATATGTCTTTAATAAATAAATCAGGCCATCTCCATAGACTTTTTTCTTAAAATCAATTAGCCACCCTATGAAATCTCTAGCTATCCTAAAAGTCATCAATTGCCACCGTATGAAGATCATAGCCACCCTATGAAGATCTTAGCCACTCTAATGAAATCAATTAGGCCACCCTATGATTTCGATATATGTGTAGGGTGAAGTGATGAAAGGGTTTAAAAGTTTTGCCTTTAAATAGGCATCACATTGCATGAGATTTCAAGGCAAGGAAGTGAGAAAGAGAGAGTTGCTAAATATTGTATTATCCCTTCTTTTTCTTACCATTTATCTTCCTTTTGTTGAGCTCTAGTGAGTAGGGTTTCATTGGGTTTGAGTGAGTGAGATTAGAGTTGTAATCTCTTGTATTTTCCTTCTTTGATTAGTGAATTCCTCATACTGTCTTCTCCCGTGAATGTAGGTCACATGACCGAACCACATTAAATACTGGTGTGTTGTCCTTTTTTGTTTATATTAGCTTATATTGCTATCTGTTTAATCTCTCTTTATACTTATCATCTCTTGCATTAGAAGCCTACTGTTACAGCAAACTGCTATCAGAGCTAGTGTTATTTTCTTGTGGGTTTCGAGATGGCCTCGACAAAGTACAAAGTAGAGAAATTTGACGAGAAAAATAGCTTCAGTTTGTGGAGAGTCAAAATGCGGGCTCTCTTGGTACAACAAGTGTAACCCCCTGATCCCTAATGTACGTATCACAGTATCAATACGCGATACGACGTATAAATTGATTAGACCTTTCTGATAGGTAGATAGAGCCCGTTTTAGTTTCAGATATTATTTTCCAATATTTTACATTTTTCTGAATTTTCTAGGATTTTTCTGGATTATTTTGGAAAATCTCCGTAGTCGGCGTCGACCGATACTGATAATCGGTTCTACGATTTTTAATTCACAAACGGAGTAGAATTTTGAGAATCCGCTTTTACCATGTGTCTTAGAATCGTATTATCTACGTTAGGATCTTTTTGGGATTTTTCTGAATTTATCGAAAATCCGGCCAAACCGGTGTCGCCTAGTATCGGCGAGACACTCTGGAATTTTTACTTTGCAAACCGAATTGAATTTCTTCAAATCGTTTTCATATTACGTCTCAGGATAATATTTTCTATTTTCTGTAATTTTTGGGCACCGTTTGGAGCTGGTAGAATATTGGGCCAATATAATAATAACAACATATTATTTTTTTTAAATCTTTCTTTTTCTTTTCTTTTCTTTTCTTCTTCCTTCTTCCCGAAGCCTCCTCCACCGCCATTGCCACCGCCTCTTTCTCTCTCTCCTCTTAATAAAACCCCCCCTTCCCCCTCTCTCTCTCATATTTCCCTCTCTCTAAACCTCTCTCTCTCTCTCTTAAAACCTTCTCTCTCTTTCTTCTCTCTCTCTCTCTTTCCCCCACACTCTCTCCCTCTCTCTCTATCTGAACAGGCCTACCCGCGCCCCAGGCTAGGCCGGGCCGCCGGCGTCCCTCGTCGGCCCGGCCTGGCGGCGCCGGCGGGCAAGCCAGGCGTGCCGCCGCGCCCCCCCCCCCCACACACCAACCTCCTTCTCCTCTCCTCCTCCTCCTTCTTCTTCTTCTTCTTCTTCTTTTCTTTCCTTGTCTTTTCTCTACTTCTCTCTCTCCCATCTCTCTGTTTGTCTCTCCCTCAGCCTCTCTCTCTCCTCTCTCGGCCGGAGCTGGACCGCCGCCGCCGGTCGGGACCGCCGCCAGCAGGCCATCCAGCGCCGCCGGCCAGCTGAGCTGGGCGGCCGACCCACGCTGGAGCACAGCAGCAGCAAACTGCTGCTGCTGCTGTGGCTTCCTTACTGGGTTTGGGTAGAACCCAAACCCAATAACCCTATTGGGTTAAGTGATAAACCCAATAATACCTAAACCCAACCCGTTAACCCTTTACCCAGTAACTTAAGTTAATTGGGTATGGGTTGTGGATCTGGACCCAACCCGTTATGAGCCCAAACCCTCGTCGAAACCCAATAAAGGTAAAATTTCAGAAAACCCCCTGCTACATTTCAGTAATTGCATTTGCATTATTTTTATTTACATATTTAACTCATTTCTATTACTTTTAGTATTCGGGCGATAACTGGAGCATCCGGACTCCGATTTGGACGATTCGAGATCCGTTGCGATCGCGGGAAAGAGAGCTACCTTTCCATGGCTAGTTTGTGAGTGTTTTTCTTTTATAAATTATATTTTATCATGGTTAGTGAAATTGATTGATAGATCTTGATTATGGATAAAATACGGTAACTATTAATTATTAACTTGTAATTATTGGCACCTCATTGTAATAGGAATAACAGATAATATTGTAAGTATTTCTTGATTTAATATAAATATAGGTGATGTAATAATAATAACAATAACAATAAATACTGACATAGACAACTCGGACACCGTCATCATATCTGCACAGCTACTGACACTCGGGCCACTATTTCACCATATTCTTGGATACTATTATGTTATGTATGGGATCACAGTTAGATAACTATCGTCACATGTATACTGATCCACGGTATTCGATGACACTACACTGCCACTAGATATGAATGCAGGACACCGGTATTGCATGCACTGGTATCATCATTACACGGATACTGTAAGTTCACTGGACATGGTATGCTATTATACACTGATCACTGTTATTACATATAATATCACAGAGATGTTACACGGATTATTGCTACACATATATGTTCCACTGGTACACGGATATATCAATGCACGGACTACCGCATGTCATATTATTGTGATCATCGTTACATGGATTCTTGGCATATCACTGTTACACATGCATGTATGGTTTCTATTCTTGTCATATAGCTCCCCGTTCATATTACATGTATTATTGTTCCATGTTATCCCCGTATTCCTGTTATATGCTTGTTTCCCGTTACTGATATTGTTATTCCCGTTACTGGATACATGAGCTGTTGATATGCGATATGTGGAATCCCACATCTATTATTCCCGTTTCTCCGTTATATTGTTCTATGCTATCAACAGAGCTCAGGTCCTATTATCATGTTACATGTACCATGCACTGTACTTGTTCTTATTACGTTGTGTACTTTCAATGACATATAATAAAGATAACTTGGGGATGGGGGAGACTTGACGGTTGATTAGATCTTATCGGGTGGATGTACTGGATCCATATTGTTAGTCCCACTGCAGGGGACGGTAGTGCTGCCTACCAATAACTCCATGAGCTCCCGTTACTTGATTCGTGCTCCCCTCTTAGCGGAGGGCCCTGGTCTTAGCAGCCAGGAGTCTGTTTAAGGCCGTGTCCCGGGTATGCACGGGATACACCTACCCGATAAGAGCTCCTCGACCATGGGTTTCCAATTAATATAATAAAACAGTATACACAATAGTGACGTCGGGAACACTTGTTATTTGGTCACTCTCTCGTTTGGATAATGGTACCCGTAGGCCATGTCCGGGTGAGTTCGACTGGAGTGCGGGCTCCAGTATGAACTGCCAGTGGTATGGGACACTGGAAGAGATTGATTACAATACCAGGTGGTACTGATTGCTACTATTGTATAAAGATCATGACTTGCCTGATACATGTATACTATTGTTTAGTTGTACTTGTTACTGTTCCTGATCATTTATTCAGTATCATGTTACATGTATATGTTGTTCCTTTACCTGGTACATGTTACACTTTTGTGGTGGCATACTACTCATGTATATGTATACTCTGCATTGCATTCATTCTGTTTTCTGTATACCTTGCAGATATCATTACTGTCTATGCACAACACCGTATAATGGTTATATTGCATATGCCCATCTGCATGTTCACTTCTATCACGTCACCACTAGCATGTTCATTTCTATCACGTCACCACTAACATGTTCATTTCTATCACGTCACCACTAGACAACATTCTTTATTATATAAACTGGATACGACTATAGACATGACCCGATGATAACATGCCAGGTAGTGATGGTATTAAAAGATGACATGCTTATATATATTTCTACTGCTTACTATATGCTTATTATATGGTATCACTATTATCACATCATGTATTATCTATTATTATCGTGCTTGTATTACTATTGTATATATACTGCCTCCTTCATTTTACCACTCACTAGGTCGCTTTCTGACGATCCTGGGTTTGCGTGCCCAGGTTGGAGACCCGAGTTATCGTATCGTCGATAGTCCATTGGATTCATATAGGAGACTCGTCATCGAGACCATTCATAGGTATCCTTGTGATTTGTTTCTATTATCTTATTTATCCCTGTTTTTCCTATCTGTTATGATCGCTAACCTCTTTCTGCAGGTATTCTTATACTTATATAATGCTGGAACTTGTGTATATGGAGGCTATGTCCTGTACTGAGGCTTAACGTATGCGTGAGGGTGTTTTCACCTCGCGTATGTACGTCGCCATAACGTCCCCGTACCTCCGGGATCGGGGCGTTACAACAAGACTTGTTGAAAGTCTTATCCGGTAAGGACAAGTTGCCGGAATCTATGTCCGAGGACGAAAAAGAAGAACTCGAGATGAAGATGCATAGTGTTATACAACTTTGTCTAGCCAAGAAAGTTTTGCGGGAGGTTGCCGATGAAGATACTGCCGCCAATTTGTGGCTCAAATTAGAGAGCTTGTATATGACAAAGTCCCTGATCAACAAGCTCTACTTGAAGTAGCGCCTCTTCACCCTTCGCATGAAGGAAAGTACGCCAATTAAAGACCACTTAGATGAGCTCAATAAAATTCTCATGGATTTAAAAAATATTGATGTTAGAATAAATGAAGAAGATCAAGCTCTCATCTTATTATACTCATTACCTCCTTCCTTTGAAAATTTTGTTATATAATGCTCTATAGTAGAGATACACTTTCTTTAGAAGATATCAAATCAGCCTTACATTCTAAGGAGTTAAGACAAAAAGTGTTAGTTGTAAGAAGTGAGGATTAAGCTGAAGGCTTGTTCGTTCGTGATCGTACAGAGAAGGGTCGAGAAAAATCTCAAGGAAAATCTAGATCTAAATCTAAGCTCAAAGAAAAAGAAAATGTAGGGAAAATTTCAAGATGAGAAATCCTCGATGTTAGTATTGCAGAAGAAGCCTCCACATCACATAAGTTTATTTCAGTTACCGTCTTTGATGCCCTTTCACGAGATGAGTGGGTTCTTGATTCAAGTTATTCTTATCACATATGTATGTCCCCAAAGGGACTAATTTGTGACCTACCAGCCAATTGATGATGGTAATATCTTAATAGGAAATAACATGCCCTGCAAGACAACTAATATTGGGTCAATCAAGATTAGGATGCATGACGGTATTATTAGAACATTGAGTAATGTTCGGCATGTGCCAGATTTGAAGAAAAATTTAATTTCTTTGGGCACCCTTGACTCCAACGGATATAAGTTTTCAGCTGAAGGTGGAGTTTTGAGAGTTAGCAAAGGCTCTCTTGTTGTGATGAAAGGAAAAAAGGTGAATACCTTTTATATCCTACAAGGTAGCACAGTGACAGGTGATGCCGCTGTGTCAATATCAGAAAACCCAGACTTAGATACCACTTGTTTGTGGCATATGCGGTTAGGGCATATGAGTGAGAGAGGGATACATGTGTTGAGTAAGCAAGGTTTGCTTTGTGGCCAGAAAATAAGAAAGCTTGACTTTTGTGAGCATTGTGTTTTTGGCAAACAACACAGAGTTTCTTTTGGTACAGGTGTTCACAGGACTAAAGACACCTTAAAGTACATCCATTCAGATGTTTGGGGTCCCTCTCAGGTTCCATCGAAAGGTGGAGTTAGTTATCTTCTGACTTTAATTAATGATTATTTCAGAAAAATTTTGGTATATCCTCTCAAGTATAAGAGCAATGTGTTTGCTACCTTCAAGCAGTGGAAGGTTATGATCGAAAAGCAAATAGAAAAGAAGGTGAAGCACCTCAGGACTGACAATAGAATGGAGTTCTGTTCTATAGAGTTTGATCAATTCTGCAAAAATGAAGGAATTGTGTGGCATCGTACAGTCCGGTATACACCACAACAAAATGGAATTGCAAAAAGAATGAACATAACACTGTTGGAGAAAGCTCAGTGTATGATCTCTAATGCTGGTTTGTCAAAATGCTTTGGGCCGAGGCAGTAAATATAGCTTGCTATTTAGTAAATCGGTCTCCTTCTACAGCTATTGATTTTAAAACTCCTGAAGAGGTATGGTCTGCTACCCCTGCTAATTACTCTCATTTACGAGTATTTGATTGCCCTGTTTATTTTCATGCAAATGATGGTAAGTTTGAACCTGGGGCAAAGAAAACTATATTTCTTGTTATGCTATTGGGTGAAGGGATATAGGTTGTGGTGTCCTGATCCTAAGTCACCTAAATTTGTTAGTAGTAGGGATATTACTTTTGATGAAAATTACATGCTTCAACCAAGAAAGGGGTCTGTTGTTGATATTACAGGTTCAGGAGAGGAAGCAAGCAAGCATGTGGAGCTTGAGAGAAAAGTTACAGAAGGAGTGCAGGAGAGCACTCACGTTTAACCAGTCAATGATGCTCAAGGTTCAACTTCGGGTGATGTTACACTGCAAGAGCAACAGTACAGTATTGTCACCAGGAGAGCAAGAAGGCAGATCCGTCCACCAAAGCGATACGCCTATGCAGATATGGTCACTTATGCTCTAAGTGTGGCAGAATCTATTGAGATTGCATAGCCTTCCACCAACAATGAGGCTATCAGTTCTGATAAAGCTGCACAATGGACTATTGCTATGACTGAATAGATGGAATCTCTTCACAAGAACCAAACATGGGAGTTAGTCAAGTCGCCCAGGGGACAGAAAATTATTGGTTGCAATTGGGTCTTTAAAAAGAAAGAAGAAATTTCTGGTGCTGAATCTGTAAGATACAAAGCACGCTTGGTAGCCAAAGGTTATAGTCAAACAGAGGGTGTCGACTTCAATGAAGTATTCTCTCCAGTTGTGAAGCACACCTCTATTCGTGTGTTGCTAGCCATGATTGCTTGGTTCGATCTAGAGCTCGAGCAACTTGATGTGAAGACAGCCTTTCTTCATGGCGAGCTTGAAGAGCAAATCTTTATGCATCAACTAGAAGGATTCGTTATTGAAGGCAAAGAAGACCATGTGTGCAGGTTAAAGAAATCTCTTTATGGTTTGAAGCAATCAGCTAGGCAATGGTATTTGAGGTTTGATACTTTCATGATTGAGCATGGTTATTCTAGGAGTAAATATGATAGTTGTGTTTATCATCGGAAGCTTAATGATGGTTCTTTTATATATTTGCTTTTATATGTTGATGCCATGTTGATTGCAACTAAAGACATGTCTGCAGCTGATAAGTTGAAAGCTCAACTCAAACAAGAGTTTGAGATGAAAGATTTGGAAGCAGCGAAGAAGATTTTGGGAATGAAAATTCACAGGAATATGCAAGAAGAAAAATTGTTCCTATCTCAGAAGAAATACATCGAGAAGGTGTTGGAGAGATTTGGCATGCTTGATGCCAAACCTGTGAAAACTCCACTTTGTTGGCCCAAAGGCCCATCACTCTAGTTTTGATGATGATCAACTCATGTAGTTATAGTACTAATGATCTTGTGTTTAATTAGTGACAGATTCATGATCAAGATCTTAGTAGGTGCATAGCTTCGACAAAAGATTTAAAGTCAAGTTTTGAAGCTAGCACGGTTTGGACCAAGTCAAGAAGATGAGAAGACTTCAAGTGAAGACTTCATGAAGACTTGTGTCTAGGTTTGTTTTTAAGATTTTGGTTTAGATAAAATGTAAAGGATAGAATAGTTGGTGGATTGCTCAAGTATATCTATACACACACACTCTTGATTTAGTTGTCTTTTCATAAAAGAATTTTTAGTTTAGAAAAGACTTTTCAGTTTTGGAAAAATCAATTTTGGAAAAATACAGTTTTCGTTTTGAACCAATATTTTCAACTTACAAAAATAATCCAAATCATTTGTAACATGCCTTGATTTTGTGCAAGCATGTTTGTTTATCAAAGTATATTGGTAAAACTATTTTGTAGATTTTTCAGTATTTTATAGGATTTTATTTAAGCCAAAAGACCAAGTTTTAAATCCCTTAACAGTTCTGTCCTGGCTTCAGCCGGTCGACCGACCGGTCGACCGAAGCCTGAAGGCGGTCGATGTTTGGACGGGAAAGGTGTTGTATTGTGGAGTATAATTTGCACACAAAATATATTAAATGAAAGAGATAAGGTTTAGAATCAACCTCAAGTGCTTTGATCACTCCACAAATGTATTCAAAATGATTAATATACCCTTTCCTATCTCCGTTATAGCATGGGCTATACCGAGTCGATTCTCAGGGAGAGCTTGCGATGGAAGCGTTACGGTTTGTAGTGAAGAAAGAAAACGAAGATTCTTCTTTGTCTTAAAAGAATGAATAAAACATGGAAAAAGAAATGAAAGAATCGTGAAGTTGTGCATGATGGAAAAGAAATCAAAAGAACTTTGGAAAGTGTATTGCTAAGAAAGAAAGCTATTGAAGAATTCTTTGAAGAAAACTTTAGATGAGAAAGGCCATGGCTAGCTAACTTTACCACTTCGCTAACTTACTAAGCTCAATGGTGATGCTTGATTGCCTCATGTTGATTCATTGGCAATAAAGATTACTTTGCTTGTTTGTTCAAGTACTTTACCGTTTGGAAGATGAGTGTTCCTTTAGGTCTTAACTTGTAGCCTCATTGATTCATTGGCTCTCAAGATAGATTTTCAATAATGAACTCTAGGAGTGACACTCAATGGATGCTAAGGAAGAAGATACAACATTCAAGACATAACAACAAATTAGCTTGAAGTAAAGAAGTTGTTCTACAAGTAGCATATGTTTGGTGATCCATCTCCATGTTCCATTAAGGCTCTTGTTCTAGACAAGGCTCTAAATGAGGCACACATGAGTCATATGGAGTTTGAACAAGCATTTCCAAGTGAAAGCAACTCTACTTCATTGGAAAGCAAAAGAAACTCTAACAATGCAAGTATAGAAATTAGCAATCATCCAAAGAGATAGAAGTTAGCTAGGTAAGTTGTTAGCTAGCCATGTAAGAGAGATTTAGCTATCCATTGCACAAGAAACAAAACAACAATTCATGATGTAAAGCAATAGAAGTAAAGCAATAGAAATGCACTAGAAGTAAAACAAGAAAGTAAAGTAAAGTAAAGCAACGTACTAGAGATTGTAAAGAGAAGAATGAAGCTTTGATTAATCCTTACTTACAAGTAATGTCACCTCCTTGCCTACAAGCTTTCAACAACACTCTCTTTTCTCTCTTTGACAAAATCTCTAGGAGGAAGAAGAGGGAGACTAAAACCTAGAGAATACTAAAACAAAATACAAGACTTTCCCCTAATTTCTCCTCTCTCTTCTCTCTCACGCTCGTGCAGACCCTGGTCCTGTATTTATAGCCTCAGAGAGAAGTCTCCAGAAGAAGGACAGGTGGCAGAAATCTGGGGCTCAACGGCCCCAGATCTGCGGCAGATCCGCGGCAAATGCGGTGGAATCGCCGCAGTTTCAAGGCCGTTGGGCAACAGAATTTTGTTGCTCGTTTGTTACGAGTTTGTTATCCACGTGGACCTTCTGAAAGTGTGAGTTGGCGCGTAGAATTCTCTAGATCCTGGGCTCAAACTTGGGCTCTCTTTTGGGCTTTTGAATTAATCTCTTTAATTATTGCTAATTAAAGTGATTTTGGGCTTTTTCTCATTTCAGGTGTGGACCTGCAAAAATAGAGAGAAGAACATTAAAAATCATATTTTTATTTGCAAATATGCATGGGAATGATATGGTAAAATATGCAAAATTGAATCACAATCAGTCGACCGAGCGGTCGACCGACGTGCACGCCAATTCTGGCAGGAGGGCCGGTCGACCGACCGGTCGACCGTCCAGAGAGCTCTGCTCTCTGGAAAGGCCCCGGTCGACCGGGCGGTCGACCGGACAGAGAGACCTGCTCTCTGTATCCTGGCCTCGGTCGACCGACCGGTCGACCGATGGCACAACGGTCTGAAATATGACCGTTGGCCGGTCGACCGGCCGGTCGACCGACAGTTCTGTCAGGCCTCCAACGGCTAGTTTTGGAGCCCTATATATTGGGCCATTTGAGGGCTGTTTTTAAAAGATTTTTTAGTGGGTTTTGAGCCAGTTTTTCCTACTTCATTAAAAGAGTTTTCTCCACTAAATTGAGAGCTAATACTTTCAATCAAAAGGGGAGTTTATCAAGAGTGTTTTATAAAGTAATTTTCTTGAGTTTTCCTCCACCATTTCCATCCTAGTTTTCTCACACAAACACTTGAGCTATCCATTGATTATTCATTCTATACGAGTGTTGTAGTGAGATTGTTTTTAGGTGATCAAAGTGTTGTGATCACCAAATACTTTTCTTTGTTCCTTGAGGAGGCGGATAAGTGTGTTCGCGGTGTTTCAAGTTCGGGTGCGAACTTGTTGTTTGAGGTGCGGCCTCAGCGAGCCGGTGGGCTTGCTGTTCGGTGCGGAGAAGAAGGTGTAATATTTCCTTGAATCAATTGAAAGATTACAACAAGCTAATGCTCCGACTACAAGGGAGGGAGGATGTATGAATCTTCCCTTTGTTTAGTGCTGGGTTCTTCGTGTGGCGATGGAGAGTGAATCTTGTTCTCCGTTGACCAGATGACCGTCCTGGACCGTCGGGGGTCTTCTCTTTGGCCGGTAGGGGAGTAACTCAGCTCCGTCTACCAAAACTCTCAAAGAGGAGGTAGGCAAAGAGCGGCTAGTACTCAGTAAGCTCGCTGAAGAGTCTTCTCTCTCTTGTTGGTGTCAGGCTTCTCTCTCTCTTGCCCAGAATAATCCTTCCCTTTTGATTTAATTTTCTCGCCCCACCTTCATAGCCAACAGGGCTATTTATAGGGGTCTTAGGGGGTGATCGTGCCCCCTAAAAATGCGCCTGAACGAGGGGCCACTACCCGCCATATGTGCGGTAACTGACCCCACAATCCGGGGCGGTTGCAACTGAGACGCGGGCTTCGGGCTGGACGCGCCTTGATGCTGAGACGCGGGCTTCGGGCCGGACGTGCCTTGATGCTGAGACGCGGGCTTTGTGCCGACGCGCCTTGATGTTGAAACGCGGTCGTCGAGTCGACGCGCCTTGCTGCTGAGACGCGGGCGTCGAACCAATGCGTCTTGATGTTGAAACGCGGGCTTTGGGCCTTCACGTCTGTTTACTGAGACGCGGGCTTCGGGCCGACGCGTCTTGATACTGAGACGCGGGCATCAATCCCTCGCGTCTAGTGCTTGGGACTGCTGCTTTGATGGCTTGCCTGTTAGTCATTTTTAGACAGCCTACAGAACCCCCTCCAAAGTTTCCGATATTCCGCAGTTAAATGGGACGGATTTCGGAATACTTTGGACTTAAGCCGCGTTCGCTTTTGTGACTAGACTGTTGATGCTTCGGATTGGACCTTATCTGGAATTGGCCTTCGTGAGTGTACTGTTGAACTCTTTGAAGCCATCAGAGTTGATCGCGTTGAGTGTCTAGATACACAGTCTAGACCTCTCCGATTGCGTTTAGTCTGTCACGGGTGCGCTTTTGGCCGGGAGTGGTTGGTTGTCTGTCCGCACAAGTGTACTGAACTGTTTTGCAGACGCAGGGAACTGAACGCAGGTTCCCCTTTTTTTTTGAAAAGCAGAAGCCACTTTGAAGACGCAGCTTCCATAAGGTAGACGCGATGTTCGGCCAGGCTGTAAAGACGCGAACTCCTTAGAAGGGCGCAATCTTCCGAACGCATTCTTGGAGATGCTGACGGGGCATGTCCATTGAAGAGGTGCGTTTTCTGGGCGCGAACTTTATGCTATGTCATGATTACGCCGCCAGCTGGCCTGGGGAAACGGTGAAATCTTTCTTTTTGGCGCGCGGATCTCCCGGTTCATTAAATGAACTGCTCCACGTGTCAACTTCTGACTCGCGGCGGGGTTGCGACGCATGATCTTCGCCACCAGAAATGATTTTGCCACACGCGTCAAGCGACGATTCGCTACAGCGTCCCTTGGGTCACGCGCCGCGTATCTCTGCGAATCCCTGTGCCTATAAAAGGCAGCAGTTTGGAGAGACTCTTCTTCTTCTCGCGCTTGCTAAGAACTTTAGAAAAACATATTCTCCTCCCTGTTCCTCTGTTTAATCTCAGACCAAGTTCGCCATGGCACCAAAGACCAAGCCGACCGCTTCTTCCTCAAAGGCGACCACTACTGAGGCCCGGAGGGGCAGTTCTTCTTCTGCGCAGGGCGTCGTCCTCCAAGGTCTCCAAGGTAGTATGCCCTCTAGGCATGAACCCTTAAGAACTTTAACACATTAAAAACGTGTTTGATTCCCAGACGCAGTCTTTGGGATGATAACCGGGACGCACTTCGAGTCCTTCACTTAGAATATTTCTAATTGTGAAGGTCTCTGGACGCAGTTTGCAGAACGCAGATTTGATCTTCGTGTTCTGTATCATCAGGCGCCGATTTGATGAATCTGGCGTCTGAGTCCAAGTGCTTTGAAATTCCACAAGTCTTGGTTTGCAGAACGCGGATTTGATCCTTGCGTTCTGTGCCATCAGCTGCCGATTCTGATGAATCCGGCGTCTGAGTCCACGTACTTGGAATTTCATAAGTATTGGTTTACAGAACGTGGCTTCAATCCTTGCGCTCTGTGCTTCCTGACGCAGATTTGCAGGTCTGGACGCGGCTTTGATAATTCCTGCGTCCAGCGTCTCTTCTGCGTTTGGACGCAGATTCGCAGGTCTGGACGCGGATCTGATAATTCCTGCGTCCAGTATCTCTTCTGCGTTTGGACGCAGATTCGCAGGTCTGGACGCGGATTTGATAATTCCTGCGTCCAGTATCTCTTCTGCGTTTAGACTATGAACACTTAGTATTTCTCCTTGCTTTTGGTAAAGCATCTGACTTAAGTGTTTTTATCTTTTTGCAGCGCCGCAACCTGATACTTCACTCCCCAAGATACGCCATTTTGGGCATGTAGGTGGTGCTGACCGGAACTTGACCTTCGTGCTACAAAGGACTGTTCCTGTGACTGCTGACCAGTCTCCGGCTCGTGAGAAGAAACTCTCGAATGTCGATATGAGGACCCTTCGAGTGCTTATGACCGATGCAGCATTCACTACGGATGATGGCATCAAGCTGGAGAAGCCCGCCTTCTTCTTCGGGGATCGTATCCATGATGGCGGCCATCGCGTGTACGAAGGGACTTACACTTGGCTCCGTCAAATAGGGGGCAGAAGGTTCTTTCTCCCGGCCATGGAGAGGATGTACCCTATGTTCTATTTCCAGCATATGTCCGTCCCGCGGAAGATGGAATTTGACCTTGCTCGATATGCTCCTGAGGTTACTCTTGGCGATCTGGGCTCCCACTACCAAGTGCACCGTCATGACAGCCACGACGGGTCTGTTATCGGTCTTTTTCCTGGGTCGCGCAAGAGGGAGATCCCGTCTGGAGAGATACCGCACATTGGCACCACCTTCCTCAACGCATTCATGGCAGCGGAGGGCGATTATCCGGTGGCGTTCCGTGCGTATGGGTGGATCCGTTCCACGGAACATTACTGGTGGGGCAGAATGGTTGGCTTTGTCCTTACCGAGCTCGGGGATTTGCTGAGGCGCATAGGACTGTACCCAGCGGTCAGGGCTGTACAGTGGGGGATCCCTCAAAGTTCTCAGAACTTCTTTGGGATCTTAGAGCGTTACAATCCTTTGACGGGGACGTTCTTTACTCCAGTCGGGGAGATGGGCCTTGCCCTACACGAGCTGCACGAGGTCTCAGGACTGGTAACAGGGGACATGCCCTATGAAGAATATGTCCCTACCGCTGTGGAGCTTCGCCACGTGAAGGAGGAGTTTCCCCTGATATACGAGACCTACTGGGAAGTGCTATGTCACTTCCATATCTGCGGTCAGCTCACCAAATGGCGGTCGCAGGGGGTCAAGTACCTGTCTTGGGCCAGTTATTTGTTCAACAATGTGAACACCAAAGACCACTTGATCACCCGACTGGCTCCCAGCTCTGATAGGGAGATTGAAGACCGGATTGACCAGGCTTCTGAGAAGTTCTACACCACAGAATCGAACGAAGATGGTTTCGACCCCGACTTGGTTTTCGAAAGCTTCCACCATCAAGCCCGGACTCCTATCTCCGATCGGGCGCTGCTGGCAGGTTTTCTGATGCTGTGGCTAAAGCGTTGTGTGGTGCCCACGCTGCCACATGAAGTTATAGTTGCCGACGTGGTGTACCCGGCGGTGCTTCTGGCCCATGGCAACCCTATAGCTCTTCTCCCGACCGTGGTGGCTGGTATTCAGAGCGGGCTGCGGGCGCTGGCTAAAAGCTTTTGTGAGCCCCCAAAAACTGTGGATTCCGAAGGAAAGCCGCTCACGGACTCAGAGGGGAATCCAATGGTGAAGCATCCCAATCCTCGGGTCGAGCTGCCTTACACATACCTTATGGCCTGGTATGTGATGCACTGCCCCTCTTTGATGACGGCGGTGCGTTGGAAGGAGGACTCCGTCCCCTTCATACAGCGATTGGAGGGTTCGAGGTGGCAGGATCCTTACATATATTACATCCGGAAGCGTCTTTCAGCCCCGGCAAACTATCAGCTCAATCGTTGCCTCCCCCAGATCCCTGATGCATCCTACGGCGATCTACTTGTCGATTCCGCCGGCCCAGATGATTTCTCGAGGTTATCCCAGGGAGCCTTCTGGTGGTTGCTTAATATTCGGCCCGGGTACATGCTTTTTCGACAAGGGACGTCATGCACCATTGAGCCATACATGCCGAATCGCTTCGCCCGACAGTTCGGCTATGACCAGCTCTATATCGGGAACCCCAATGCTCAGCTCGCCTTCGAAGGGAACTTGTTCGAGGGTGCTCGGGCCTGGTATTATAGTGTGGCTGGAGGGACAGGGACAACCTTCCGTCTACCTCTCGAAGCGCCCAAGTGCCAGATGAGTCTAAGCTATTGTACTTGGTACTCCCAAGCCGTCCAGACACCAGACTTTCTTCCGGCGTTTTCATGTATCGAGAGCATCAATGCAAGTCTCGAGGCAAGGAAGGATTCCGCTAAGCCAACGAGACTCGTAGAACAGTACCTGAAAGCCCGGAAGGAGGTCGAGAGGAAGGCAAAAAGAGAGCCACAAGCTACAAAGCCACAACTGCCAAGGGCAGAGCCACGAGCGGCGAGGGCGGAGCCACCAGTAACGAGGACGGAGCCACGAGCGACGAGGGAGGAGCCGCGGACGAAGAGATGTAAGCAGGTGGTGAGTAAGCGTCCTCACCGCCCCACTTCTGTTATTGAGCCTGCCCCGAAGAAGGTTAGGAGGGACTTGGCGGCTGAAGTCTCTCAATCCGGAGCTATCTCTGCCGGAGTTGAGGCTCCTCCTGAAGACGTCGTCAGAGTTGAGGAACCTCCGGAGGAGGATTTCCCCCCTTTAGTTCGTGCTCCTAAGTCGCACCGCGAGGCTGTGGAGGAAGGGGAGTTCATCGAACAACCCGTTATTGCTGCTGATGCCGAATCCCCAGAGATTGACATAATGGGCGATGAAGATGTTGAACTTCCGGAAATCTCAGCTCAGCTCAAACCTCCTTCTGCTCATGAAGGGAGAGATGAGGCACAGCAGTTGGGGTCTCCAGGCGTCTTCATCTCTAGTTCCAGGGCCGTCGACCCTAGTCCTACTACTGGGGTGATTGGAGGCAAGGCTCCGATTACGGAGCTTCCTGAGCTGTCGTCTTCTTCGTTCTCAGGGGAAAGCCTCTTTGAGGACGAAGTCGACTATAGCGAGGAACCCGCTCCTCCTGATCAAAGCAAGTTCTTCCATATCTCAGAGGAGGAAATGTATGGAGGCGAGCCATCGTCTGCACCGTCAGTGGCGGCTATCCCTGTTAAAGGTACCCTTTCCCCCTCCTGTCCAATTTTCTCTTTGCATGTTGAAGAAGATGTCTTGACATTCTTCATTTTATATTGCAGGGCCAACCGGAGATGCCGAGGCTACAACCTCCTCGCATATTGAGGAGATGGTGGGAGAGTTGACTCGGCCACAGGGAATTGAGACCTCAGCTGCTGAGATGCCCTCAGAGGGGGCAGCTGCTGATACTGGGGAGCCTTCCACTCTACCAGAGGAGGAAGCCACTACTGAGGTCAAGAAGGCTCGGGTGGAGGGTCCGATGGCAGGTCCACTCCCAGGAGATTGCACAGCTCAAGTTTCAAATGAAGCTTCTGAGGAAATCGTGCTTGCCACTCCATCATTGGTCGCGGAAGTTCCCGCAGGGATAGCACCTCCGGAAGCACCAGTGGCTGGTTCCGCTCTTGCCGTATCGACAGTCAGTATGACTTCTGTGCAAAAAGAGCCGGCCTACACCCCCTCTTTCGAGATAGAAAGGGGGTCGGGGAGCGCTCCGGGTGATGACAGCATGGACTTCCTGACGCGCAGTACGGTGCGGCAGTTCTTCGAGGCGATGCGATCGTGCATCGACTTTATCCTTTCTGGGCGTCGTTCTTTTGACTTTGCCCGGAGATTTCTCGGGAATGTGGCCGAGAACATCGAACTAGTCGGGGGCCTTCCTCTTGCTCAGGCATGTATGCGGGTGGTGGATCAATTGGAGAGTGACCTGAAAGAGCTGAAGTCTTTAGACGAAGCTGACTCCCTCCACGAAACCCAAGTCATCCTGAATAGCCTCCTTTCTGCCCAAAGGCAAGAGCGACAGGAGGTGGAAGTACAAATTGCCGAAGAGGTCAGCAACCTTGAGCGTTCCCAGGCTGAATGTCAAAAGCTGATTGAAGATCAGGGGAAACTGAGCTTGTCATGCGGAACACAGAGCTTGCTATTACCAATGCTCGGGCTGCCATCGCTAAGGCCAAAGCCATGCTAGCTGTCAATGAAGAGAAGCTCGTCGCCCTCCAGAAAAAGCTAGAGGAGCAGCAGGCTGCAAGGGCACGGGCTGAAGAGAGCCAATCCGTTCATCTCTCCAGGTTGGAGACTCTGCGAGCCCAGCTAGCTGAAAAACCCTGCTTATCTGAAGAGGAACTGCGGGTCCAAGCTATGATGGAGGCTGAGAAGGCACGTCAGCATGAGATGCATCGTCTCAGGGAGCACATCCGTTCCCTACCAGATCGAGATTTTTAGCCTTCTCCTCCTTTTTTTGTAACGCTCAATCTTATTTGTATAAGAGAGCGTTTTTGTATCACTTTCATATTTTTGGATATAAATAAAAGTGACACCCTCCTTTTTACTTCTTTTGTCTCGAACTCTTTGCCTTTGGTTGGACATGTAGGAGCAATGAAGTCTTTTGATCTTTATCAAAATTATAATCATAATCTTAATAAGTCAAAAGTATTGAGGAAAGATCTTGTTCCAAGAACTTTCATGACACTGTCAGAGGTGTAAGCTTAACTTGACAGAGGTGATTTTTGGTGGACCTGCCACTTTGTGGAAGAAAGTGACAGGTGGAGTTCGTACCCCCAGGAAAGATGAACTTTTATCAAGGATTTGTGCTTAACTTGATTTCAGATCAGCTGGGGATGTTGATGGAAACATTGTTTATTGGTGTAATGTTAACCAACAATGCCTCCAAAATGAATTCGATATTCTGTTGGGGAAAATATCAAATGAAACTAGACTCGCGGGGGAATCTAGGGAAGTTCTTACCGTTAGAGGTGTGATATTAACTTAACGGGTTGGAAATAGTCTTGTCAGAAGTGTAATGTTAACTTGACAAGGACATGAGTTAGAGGTGTGATATTAACTTAACTCATCAACATCTCAGTTTTATTTGGGAAAACCGAGGGTGTCACTGTCATAGGTGTGATATTTAACTTAACAGTGAGGGTAATGCTAGAGGTGTAATGTTGAACTTGGCATTAGTCGTCTCGGCTTGAAGAAGTCGAGGAAAGGTCATAGCCATAGGTGTATTGTTGAACTTAGCAATGACTCGGATGCTAGAAGTGTATTGTTAACTTGGCATCGTTCGTCTCGGCTTGAAGGAAGTCGAGGAAAGGTCATAGCCATAGGTGTATTGTTGAACTTAGCAATGACTCGGATGCTAGAAGTGTATTGTTAACTTGGCATCGTTCGTCTCGGCTTGAAGAAGTCGAGGAAAGGTGGCTGTCAGAGGTGTAATATTAACTTGACGGGCACCTGATATACTGCTTAGAGGTGTAATGTTAACTTAAACAGTAGTTTGTCAAAGGTGTGATATTAACTTGACAAGAATTGGCTCTTGATAGGAGCAATTTGAGGACCTGTCATTCTATTGATGAGAATTGACAAGTGGAATTTGAAATGCCAGAGGTATAGTGTTAACTTGGCAATTTTGAAGTTTGCTGCTCTATGTAGAGGTAACAAGCGGGGCTTGTACTCGACAAGGAGTATTCATTACCAGAGGTATAGTGTTTAACGTAGTAATGTTTGTATTTTGTGGTCCTACCATTCTATGGATGAGAATTGGTAAGAGATTTTGGAGGAGAGAGTGGAATCAGGGCCACTTAGGATTTTTAGCAAACCCTCAGCTGTCAACGGATTTGAGGTGCCTTTACCAACTACCGTTTGAGTTGGGCTAGCCATGCTATTCCCCTCAGCATGATGAGTTGTCGAGGACTTATGTTGGGCTTAGATGCCAACCTTTTCCTCTATCCTTAGCCGTCGAAGGCGTTGGATGTTTTTTTTTTTTTGATCAGAGGTGTGGTATTAACTTGATCGGCAGGATTTTTAGCAAACCCTCAGCTCTCAACGGATTTGATGTGCCTTTACCAACTACCGTTTGGGTTGGGCTAGCCATGCTATTCCCCTCAGCATGATGAGTTGTCGAGGATTTATGTTGGGCTTAGATGCCAACCTTTTCCTCTATCCTTAGCCGTCGAAGGCGTCGGATGTTTTTGATCAGAGGTGTAATTTTAACTTGATCAACAGAAGAACACCATCTAGGGATAGTATTTCTTCAGGAATTTGCCATTGATTGGCATCATGAGTGTATCGCCATTAGAGGTTATGAGACGATACGATCCATTCGAGTAGACCGACTCTACTACAAATGGTCCTTCCCATTTGGGTTGGAATTTTCCCTTCGTCTTGTGCGTCATGACCATGGGTCTCCGGACGGCTAAGACAAGGTCGCCTTTCTTGAAAGTTCGCGTCTTGACTTTCTTGTTGAAGGCTCTGGTGATGCGAGCTTGATAAAGCTCGATCTGCTGCTGGGCTTGCAGACGCTTGTCGTCTAAGGCCTCCAGTTCTTGGAGTCGCTGTCAATGCTTCTCCTCTGTTGTCATCTCGGCGGTCAGGGCGACGCGTAGAGATGGAATTTGGATTTCCAGTGGGAGGACAGCTTCACATCCGTACACCAAGGAAAATGGCGTGGCTTTAGTTGGGGTTCGCACGGTCGTGCGATATGCCCATAAGCATTCACCCAGCTTATCGTCCCAGTCTCGTTGACTTTTCGAGACGAATTTCTTAAGAAGCTTGCCAATAGTCTTATTGAAAGCTTCCGCGAGGCCGTTGGCGGGAGGATAGTATGCCGTTGAAGACACTCTGGATTCTGAACTTGGCACAGAATCTCTGGAAAGCCTGGCTGATGAACTGGGGTCCATTGTCATGGACGATCCGCCGAGGCACACCGAAGCGATAGATAACGTGATGTTTCACGAACTTGATCACGTTAGACGATTTTACCTCTTTTAGAGGAACAGCTTCGGCCCACTTGGAGAAGTAATCAGTTATTGCTAGAATGAACCGATGTCCTTTCGACGATGGTGGGCTGATGGGGCCAACCACGTCCATCCCCCACATTTCGAACGGCCAAGTAGAGGTCGTAGAGTGGAGATACCCTGGTGCTTGATGGATGAAATCGCCATGTATTTGACAGGCGTGACATCTCTTAGCGAGGGAGATGGCGTCGACAATCATCTTGGGCCAATAGTAACCCAATCTTTGGAGTCGGTTTGCCAGCTTCGGGCCAGGTTGATGAGCTCCACAAATACCATCGTGGGCTTCTTTCAACACTTCACGGGCTTCTTTTGATGAGAGGCACCGGAGCAGGATCCCGTCATGCGATCGACGATACAATGTTCGCGAAATCGCATTGTAGTAGAATTTGGAGGCTTTCCTTCGGATGGCAGCCGCCTCCCTGGTGTCTTCGGGCAAGATGCCGTACAAGACAAAATCAATGTAGGGGAATCGCCAGTCTTTAAGTTCTGGATCGGTTGACACTTCAAGTGTTTCCTTACCGCGACGATCTCCCGTTGACCTCTGGTAGTCTCCGAGGGGACTTTTCGGACAGTATAAGTCGTGGCTATAGACGAATACTTTCTCCATTGCTCCAGCTGGGAGAGCTAGGGAAGCTGCGAGAGATGCGAGGGCATCTGCATGCGCATTTTGGCTTCGCGGCACATGGTCAATGTAGAAGTTTGAAAACTTCTCCGCCATGTGGATTGTCGTGTTGTAGTAGGGTACTAGATCTTCATGTCTGACCTCATACTCTCCGCGAACTTGGCTGACGATGAGTTTGGAGTCACCGTATGCCTCGAGATTTTTAACGCCAATCTCATCGGCGAATTGCATCCCAATCAGGAGGGCGTTGTATTCCGCCACATTGTTGGAACAGGGCTCGGTTAACGAGATAGCTCGGGGGATCACGTAGTTTTGTGGGGAGACGAGTACTACTCCTACCCCCGCTACTGTGTGTCCCTTGGGGCTTGCCCTTGATGCACCATCGAAGAAAAGTTGCCATACTTGTCCTTCAAACGATGTCTGGGTTAGGCATACTTCGGCGACCTCATCTGGGAGATCCTCATAAAGTTTGGCTGCCCTCGGATCCGGGTGTTCAGCTAAGAAGTCCGCCACCGCTTGTCCTTTAATGGCCTTCTGTGGCAGGAAGTGCATCTCATATTGGGAGAGCAATATGGCCCATTTCGCCAGCCGGCCATTCAATGACGAAGGCTTTGTCATGAGTAACCTCAGGGGGTTGACTTTTGATATGACATTTATGGTTTGGCCTACCAGATAGTGTCGCATTTTCTGAATAGCGAACACCAAGGCCAAACACTCCTTCTCGATCGGGTTGTACCGATGTTCGGCCCCGATCATTGTTCTACTGAGGTAGTAGATTGCTCGTTCTCGTCCTTGGTCATCATTCTGAGCTAGTAGAGCTCCCAAAGAATGATCCATCGATCGGACGTACACCAGGAAGGGCTTTCCGGATACCGGAGCTGCAAGGACTGGTGGTTGGGTGAGGTATCGTTTGATCTCCTCGAATGCTTGTTGGCAAGCATCGTCCCATATGAACGAAACGCCCTTCTTCATCAGCTTGGCGAAGGGTTGGCATCTTCCGGAGAGATTTGAAATAAATCTGCGGATGTACGCCAGTCGTCCCTGCAATCCTCTGAGCTCCCTAAGGCTTCTTGGAGGTTGCATTTCCTGAATGGCGCGAACCTTCTCTGGATCCAAGTGAATTCCGGTAGAGGTTACAACAAACCCTAGGAATTTTCCGCTGGCTACCCCCAGGAAGGACTTGGTAGGATTCATCTTCAATTGATGAGCCCGCATGATGTCAAAGACCGCTTTTAGGTCCGCTATGTGATCCCCTTTAGTGCGGCTTTTCACCGCGATGTCATCGACATAGCACTCCACCGTCTTGCGTATCTGCTGGTGGAAAATGGCATTCATAGCCCTTTGGTATGTCGCCCCTGCATTTTTTAGTCCGAAGGGCATGACGGTGTAGCAGTATACTCCTAGAGGTGTCCTGAAGGAGGTGTGCTTTTCGTCGTCGGGGTACATCTTGATTTGATTGTATCCCGAGAATCCGTCCATAAAGGACATTCGCTCGAATCCGCAGGTATTGTCAATCATGACATCTGTGATTGGTAATGGGAATTCGTCTTTGGGGCAGGCCTCGTTTAGATCGCGGAAGTCGATGCAGATCCGGATCTTTCCGTTCTTCTTAGCAACGGGGACGATGTTAGCTACCCAGTCGGGATGTTGTTCTTCCCTGATGAAGCCAGAGTCAATGAGCTTTTTGACTTCTAATTGGATTGCCTCCATTATTTCCGGACGAAACCGTCGCTGCTGTTGTTTGACAGGCTTCAAGTCCGGATTGATGTTGAGGCGATGCATAGCCACTTGAGGATCAAGTCCAGGCATATCCTCGTAGTTCCAGGCGAAGACGTCTATATACTCTTGTATAAGAGATATTAGATCCTTCTTCTCTGAAGGTGACAGGCCGTCACTTATGAAGATGGGCTTAGGATTAGCCTCATCCCCCAGATTGATCTGAACAACCTTGTCTTCTGTGGGTGGCTCACGCTGTTCAAAGCGGATATCCCAAAGAGCATTCAAATGTTTGATCCAAGGGTCTGTATCTGACTGGATCATTTCTTCATCTTCATCTTCCAGATGGCTTGTTGAAACCATATTTATTGAAAGTTCTTTGAAGATGTTGCCGACACTGACATCCGATTCCCACGATGACGTGCCTGATGAGTGGTCGTGGCCTGACAGTCTCTCCGAATCAGAGGCTGATGGCACTGGAGTTGATACATAGCCCAACCCCCTGCGGGTCTGATGATAATAATCAGGTGCTTTCCCTTTCGGCACAAAAGATCGAAGCAACGATCTCCTTCCTTTGCCGAAGTTCAATCCGGGTCCATTGGCTAGATCGTATCCCATACGCTTCATCATCTTGAGCGTTCTCGGTTCATAGTGATTGAACTGCGGGGGCTCCTCTTCACCTTCTGATTCTTCATAGGGTGCTGGTTCAGACGAAATTCGTCCAAAGAGGATTGGTTTCTGGCCTTTTCGTCTGGCTGGAACCAGGAATACAGACTTTTGTGCGTCACCATCATCCTGGTACGTCCCGAAGGATGATTTTATTGGTACATGCAATGATGTCAAGGCATCCATTGCCGACCATACATCCTCGTCTACGTCGGTGCTAGTATCCGACGGTATTGAATCAGACTCATACGCAAGAAAGTACGCGAAATCTAAATCTTCATTAATATACCAACCGCCTGTATCGTCGGCGGTATCAACATCGAGCTTATTAGTGCTCTTTACAAGTGGTTCTAGCTCCCACAGGCACTCTTCTTCCTCAGGCTCGACGTCAGCTTCATTACCAGAGTCTGGCTCCTCTGGTTGCGGGGTTCCATTATTCTCCTCATATAAGAGGGAATCCGTGAAATAATTTTCGACCCCTTTGAACGGATGCCTTTCGGCAATCAACGTTCGAACCTGTCCGCTCTCGTCAATGTATTTCATGACTTGATGGAGAGTGGAGGGAACAATGGAATTTTGGTGAATCCATGGTCGTCCCAGCAACAGATTGTAGGAAGTGTCAGCGTCAATGACATAACACGTCACTTCCGATTTGAGGCTCCCGATCCGGCATTTGAGCTTGATCTTCCCCATCGGGCGGGAGCTGTTGGCATTAAACCCATAAATAGTCGTCTGGGTAGGGCTCAGACGATGGGTAGGAATGCCCAGAAATTGCATGACCCGGCGAGGTATGATGCTTAGTGCGGACCCAGGGTCTACTTGAACGCGGTTCACCTCGGATGACCCGATATACCCTGTAAAGTATAGGGGTCGGTCATGCTTCCCTTTAACCTGCATGTCATCTTTGTGAAGGAGATGCAGGGAGCATTTGGGGAGGTGTGGAGGCAATCTTCTACATCTTCCTCCCTCGGTACGTGGGTCAGAAAGGCCTCAGCGTTTGTCAGGGCTTCTTGTAGAGCTTCTCTGGTTGACTTTGATAGCCTCAGGAGCTCATACAAGGTAATGCGTGCTGGGATGTTGGCTAACTGAGCCAGCACATCGAAGCGGTAAGGTGTCGAAGGTGTCGAAGATCCTTCCGCTGCACTTCTTGAAAGAACCCGAGAAAACCGAGTTTCTTTCTGTTTCTCCACGGGTGGTTTTGTGGAGGGCTGAGCTGGCTCTACAGCTAGTTGAGGAGGGACCACCGCCTTTTCGCCGTACTGCTTCAAGTACGCCTGCCCTGAACGGGTGCCTGCTGTCGGTTGGTTGGGCTCTGCCGCCAGGACTATTGTTTCCTCTTCTGAGTCGGTCAGCGAAGGAACATCAGCGTCTGCTTCCCGGGAAGAAGCGCAGATCACGTGGCAAGATGATGCCTTCCCCTTGCCTTTGGACTTCCTGTTGGTCACAGTCGTCCATTGTTGCTCGTCGACGAGGTCAGGGTGGACCCACATGATTTCCCCTTGAGGTGTAGGGACGGGTACCAAGCCTTTCTCCTGCTGCTGATGAGGGTCTGTATTGACCACTCTCAATTCTCCTTTCGGGACAGATATCACTCCCACGGGCATCGGGGGTCGTGTCCCAAAGTGGAGCATCGACGTCATGTTGGCCGTCATCTTCTTCTGCTCTGGTCGGAGTTTTAATACCTCCGCGTCAATCAGGGCTTGAAGGACGTCCTTGAAGATGTAGCAGCTCCTGGTAGGGTGCCCGAGCATCCTATGGTACAGGCAGTAGTTGGGATTGTCGGTCTTGCCGACTTCTTCCGGGCGCCTGATTTCAGGGAGCTTCAGTCGATTGCTCTTGTTGAGTAGTTTGAAGAGCGAATCGACGTGTTCCTCCTTGAAGGAATACTGCTTGTTGGGGCGTGGCTGGCTTGAAGAGCCACTTGCTCTGCCTGGTTGCGGCTTGGTGGGAGATTTGGTTTCCGTCGCCAAGTTATCCTTCCGTTTGGTTTGGAGGGATGTGTCTGGCGCACGCCTCGTTGACCTTTCTGGCCTGGGCCTGCCTTCTTCCGCTTTGACGCGGGCGACAATCTCTTCAGCCTGTTCACCTTGCTGGACTAGTTGTTTCCAGGTGCGGCTTTCAGCTACTCCTATCTGAGCAAGGAGCGAGGTTTGGAGATTGTGGCGACATGTTTCCACCAGGGTGGCCTGGGTCATGCCGCTCGGACATCGGAGTGCCTTGTTCCGAAATCTTTCTACGAAAGACTTAACGGACTCTCCCTTTCGCTGCTTGGTAGCTAAAAGGGTAGGCATTGTAACCTCCGAATCATCCTCGAAGAAGCGTGTTAGAAACAGCTTCTCCAAGTCGCCCCAGTTCTTGATTGAACCTTCCGGGAGCTTCATAAACCATTCAAAGGCCAACCCTTTCAGGGTGCCAATGAATAGGCGTGCCAAGATGGCATCATTATCTACCACATTCCCAGTTTGGGATTTAAAGTAGTAGATATGCTGGTTGGGTGACCCCTTCCCGTCGAAAGCTTGGAGAGTTGGAGCCTTGAATCTGGGAGGGTACGGGACTAAGTCCCACTCGGCTGGATATGGCCGGACCACTCCAGCTTCTTGGAGATCTTTACGACTGGCAAGGGCGTTGAGTCGTTGCTCTAGTAGGCTCATTCTTTGATCTTGAGCCTTCTCCGAGTCCGGGTTGCTTCCTGCATGCGCTGAAGGCTGGGACACATCTGGAGTAGATCGTCGTGTCCTTTCGGAAGGATCGGAGGGTGGACTTTCTCTCCTTCCCCTTCTTGCTCTTGGCCTTCTAGGAGGAGATCTCTCTCTCTCTTCGAGCAATTTCTCAAGCATGTGCTTGAGACCGTCAATGGTTCTCTGCTGAGAGGAGAGTATTTGCATTTGGTGCTTCTGCATCTGCACTAGATGCTTAGTTGTCTCCTCAGGAGCGTCTTCTTTATCCTCAGGAGCATCTGCCATGTAGGCAAAAACTCCCCTTTCACCGGAAGAGTTCGAATCTTGCGACTCTATCACTACGGAGTGAGAGTCGTCCATTCTAATGCCGCGGGATAAGGCATTATAGTCAATTGGGGGGATGGTCCCTGTCCTGGTACGGGTATGTCGATACACCCCTTCTGTCTCAGAGTTTGACCCCTCTGAATTGACCATTGGTTGTTTTCCCTGCTTCTGCTTGTCATATATGCAGTAAGCTCCGGGTATTCGACATCAGGGAAGGTTCTCCTTCGGTGGGAGCGTCTTCTTTTGGCTGACGGAGGAATCAGGGTCAGCTGTCTAATCAAAGACGGCTGGTGCACGCCTGATTCGCAATGGCATCCAGAGAGCATCTGGATGAGTTGTTGACAGCAGCAAGAAGAAGTGGCCTGATTGGCACTTCTTTTCCTTGTCAAATAATCCCTCAAATCCGTGGGAGGGGGATTAAATAGACTGGCCTCACAACGTCGAAGACGGGGGGCAGTCGTGTGTTGCGCTGTCTGAACGCAGGTCTCAGAAACGCGGTGGTCACGCTGTTGCGTTCCGCGCGTCTGGCGTCTCTGTTGAGACGAGACGCGGTTCTCGCGTTGTTGTCTGCTGCGTTGGAGCAGAGAGACTTGAGGCGTTACGCGCGTCTGGCGTCTCTGTTGAGACGAGACGCGGTCCTCGCACTGTTGTCTGCTGCGTTGGAGCAGAGAAACTTGGGAGATAGTGGGCTGCTGGGCCCTACGCCTGGGGGCGCATGCGTCCTGCGTTTGATGAGACGCAGAAGCTTCGCTTTGGCGTTTGGCAAGTTGGTCTTCGGCAGACACAACTTGAGGAGTCTCGCGTTTGGGTCGCCAAACGCGGATCTCTCGCACTGGTCGGGGTGCGGGCAAGGCATCAGATTGAACGCCGCGTCCAACCCCAGTCAGAAAACCATCGGTTCCGACCGAGTGTTGACGCGCGCGTCTTCTCAGTCGACGCTCGGCATTCCGATTGCGTCGTGGAGGAGAAGAGAAGCCAACAATTTCCTGGTTTGAAGAACCAGGGATGTTCACCACGCGGGTCTCTTGAGAGACGTTGACGCGGGGTTTCTGCGCGACGCGGTTGGTCGCAGCAGTAGTTGTGCCGGGGACCACGCGGGCCTTCTGGGAGGCGTTGGCGCGTGGGTTCTGTGCGTCGCGGTTGATCGCAGCAGAGGCGTTGGATGTCACGCGGGCCTTCGGGGAGGCGTTGACGCGTGAGCCGGACGCAGCACAGTGGGTGACAGCAGCGTCCGATAGAGCCACAGATAGGGCTTCGGGAAGCTGTCCACTCGAGACCCTGCGGCAGACGCGGGTCTTTGGGCTCTTGGAGCCAGAAGAGAGAAACTCTTCGTACTTCGCCTGGTCGAACTCAACGACGAGTGATTCGACCATCTTCCCTTACGGAGAACGTCATCCTGCACCACGATGTGCTCATCGGTCACGAATGTAGTCCCCAGCGGAGTCGCCATCTCTTGTTCGGTGCGGAGAAGAAGGTGTAATATTTCCTTGAATCAATTGAAAGATTACAACAAGCTAATGCTCCGACTACAAGGGAGGGAGGATGTATGAATCTTCCCTTTGTTTAGTGCTGGGTTCTTCGTGTGGCGATGGAGAGTGAATCTTGTTCTCCGTTGACCAGATGACCGTCCTGGACCGTCGGGGGTCTTCTCTTTGGCCGGTAGGGGAGTAACTCAGCTCCGTCTACCAAAACTCTCAAAGAGGAGGTAGGCAAAGAGCGGCTAGTACTCAGTAAGCTCGCTGAAGAGTCTTCTCTCTCTTGTTGGTGTCAGGCTTCTCTCTCTCTTGCCCAGAATAATCCTTCCCTTTTGATTTAATTTTCTCGCCCCACCTTCATAGCCAACAGGGCTATTTATAGGGGTCTTAGGGGGTGATCGTGCCCCCTAAAAATGCGCCTGAACGAGGGGCCACTACCCGCCATATGTGCGGTAACTGACCCCACAATCCGGGGCGGTTGCAACTGAGACGCGGGCTTCGGGCTGGACGCGCCTTGATGCTGAGACGCGGGCTTCGGGCCGGACGCGCCTTGATGCTGAGACGCGGGCTTTGTGCCGACGCGCCTTGATGTTGAAACGCGGTCGTCGAGTCGACGCGCCTTGCTGCTGAGACGCGGGCGTCGAACCAATGCGTCTTGATGTTGAAACGTGGGCTTTGGGCCTTCACGTCTGTTTACTGAGACGCGGGCTTCGGGCCGACGCGTCTTGATACTGAGACGCGGGCATCAATCCCTCGCGTCTAGTGCTTGGGACTGCTGCTTTGATGGCTTGCCTGTTAGTCATTTTTAGACAGCCTACACTTGCGTTATGTACGGACTAGGGAGTCCGAGAGCTTGTAGGTGTTGCGACACCGAGTGATCCGGCGGGATCGATTATAGTGGAAATCCTTCGTGTGTCGAAGGCGGGGATGTAGAGCAAGGGTGCTCGAACCTCGAAACAAATCCCTTGTGTTTGTGATTGCTCACTCTCTCTATCTCTTGTTTATATCTTGCATTTCTTTATTGTGTTTATCTTTATATGTATGATATACTTGTGTGCTAATTGATATATGCTTGGGGATTGTTTGCTAACACTTGTATTCAACCAAGAGAGCCAACGCGGCACCTCAACCCATATCTAGGGGAATCTTGAGGAGTTAGTCCAGAGCCCTTCACGGAGAATTCGGCTACACTCTTGTGTTATACGTGGTGTTTCATGTAATAAGTTTTATTTGGTCATAATAGTTTTTAATTCGGCATTTAGTGACCATTAGATTAGCCATCACCTATTCACCCCCTCTAGGTGATTTTCAATTGGTATCAGAGCCAAGTGCTCTTGATTTGGGTCTTACAACCTAGAATTAAAGATTCTCATTTTAGGCTAATCACTATTTGTTTGTACACACCATGGATTTCATGTCACCACCCACCTTTGACATTCTTAACATCCAAATTTTGAAGGTTAAGATGTCTTGTACCTCAAAGCCCTAGGCATTCATGTCTATCTTGCCACAACTAATGATGCATATTGTTTAAATGGTTAGAATATTGAGGCTAATGCAAAAGCCTTACATGCTTTAAAGTCTACCCTAAATGATGATTATTTATCTAGGGTTGCTAATGTTGATTCGGCTTTTGTAGCATGGAACATCATCACCTCCCTCGGCGAAAAGGATCTATATTATGCGGGGAGCGATTCGGATGTTGGAAGCGACGCCTCCAACTTGTGCTATATGATCCAAGGGGATAACCCCTTGAGGTAACTACCGAATCCGAGGTAAAAGATGATAACATGTCATATGATGAGCTTAGCACTTTTTGTCAACTCCTTCTTGAGAAATATGACATGATTAAGAAAGAAAATAAAAATTTGAAAAAGAAGTTTGATTGCATGCATATAGAAAATGATTCTTTTAAAAATAATATTGCATGTTTAGAAAAAGAAAATGAAATTTTGAAAAATGAGAATGTTTCCTTGCTTTCAAAATTGAATGATCTTTGTGAAGGAAACACTAATTTGAAAAATGAAATTATTTTGGTGGAAAAATAAAAGGAAGTCGTTTTTCAAGAAAATAATTTTTTAAAAGAAAAACTATTGAAAAAAAAGGAAAATGTTTCTAAAAAGAATAAGAATAATGTTTCCCATTCTCACCATGCTTTACATGCCACCATTGATTATAGTGAGGTTAAATTTTTGAAAAATAGAATTGATTGTTTAAGCTCTACTTTGAGCAATTGTGCATTTAACCATAAAAGATTGGAGTCTTTGTTTTCTAAGAAACAAACTCCACATATTCATGCACATCATCATCATGCTTATGTTGCACGCCACATCATACACACATAAGCATCCTAAGGTGTACAAATGTACACATTGTAGCCGCAAAGGCCATTTAGCAAAGTTTTGTTTTGATAGATTACATCATATAAATTTTGTTAATAATAAAAATGTTTGGGTTCCTTACAAAGCTAACCCCCAAGGACCCAAAAGAAAATGGGTACCAAAATCCCCACCTTCTTTATTTGATGTAGGTGAGGGTTCTCACAAGACGTGAAAGGGATGGTGCCTTGATGGTGGATGCATATGGACATGATGGACACAAACTTGTGATGCATCGCTATCAAGGAGTTTTGGTGGGACAACCACCATGTTGTGGAGATTTGGAGTAGTTCCTTGGTTTGGTAACTATTTCTAGAACTCCTAGTTTATTTACATGCTTATTCATTTGTGATATCATATAGCATGTTCATGTTTTATGTAACTTTGTGCTTCATATGGTAAATACATGGTTAGATGTAGATTCTATTAAAACTTGGATGTATACATGTACAAGTAGTGAGCATCAATTGATTCATATACGTTTGCACTTCATTGTTCATTTGTACTCACTATATGCACATGTATAGCCTAGTTATGATGATTCTCTCATTTATACTTGTTTTGCCTATTTTTATGTTTAGCTTCATGTATATGCAACTTTTATTCAAATCTAATAAATATACATGTATATCCGTGAGTCTCTTGCCTTCATGCAAATACTATTAATATACTCTTTTATGTTTGGGATTGTAATATCACCTAGAGGGGGGGTGAATAGGTGATGGCTAATCTAATGGTCACTTATGAACAAATGTTGCGGAATTAAATCTATTATGACCAAATTAAACTTCTTTTAATTAAACACTTATGTATAACACAAGAGTGTTGCCGAATTCCCTTTGCAGGGCTCTAGACAAGCTCTTCTAGATTCCCCTTGAATGGGTTGAGGTGCCGCGTTGGCTCTCTTGGTTGAATACTAGTGTTAACAACAATCCCAATCAAGTATAGCAATTATGAGCACAAGGGAATATATCAAGCATGTAAATGTAAAGACAATGAAGTAATGCAAGATATAAATGAGACAAAGAGAGAGAGAGAGAGATAGAGTAAGCAATCGCAAACACAAAGGGTTTGTTTCGAGGTTCAAGCACACTTGCTCTACATCCCGCCTTCGACACACGAAGGTTTTCCACTATGCACGATCCCAACGGATCTCTCCTTGGTGCCGCAACACCTACAAGCCCTCGGACTCCCAAGTCCCGTACACACGCAAGCTTCACAAGCTCGCCGAGGCCGCACCTCAAACCACCAAGAGTTCACAACCGAACTCTAACCACCAACGAGCACACTTGCCCGTCTCCTCAAAGAACAAAGAAGGATCTTTGGTGATCACAACACTTGATCACCTAAAGAGCACTCTCACTACAACACACCTATAGGAATATATAGCAATGGATAGCTCAAGTGTGGTGTGAGAAAAGCAAGGAAAGAACTATGGTGAAAAACACAAGAAATCACTTTTACACTCTCTTAATAAAAACTCCTTTTAGATGGGAAGTATTTGCTCTCTATTTTGTGGAGAAAACTTCTGAAATGACTTAGAAAAACTGGCTCAAGAAGTCCTCAAAATCTTGGCTTCAAACAATGACAAAACCCCCTTTTATAGAGGCCAGAAAAATCTGACCGTTGGGCTCTGTCAGAGCTGCCGGTCGACCGGCCGGTCGACCGGCAACGGTCAAAAATCCGACCGTTGCAGCCTCCGGTCGACCGCCCGGTCGACCCAGAAATCCAGAGAGCAGAACTCTCTGCAGCGGTCGACCGTCCGGTCGACCGGACCACTGTGCTGACAGACATGCACAAGTCTGTGCACGTCCGGTCGACCGTGGGTCGACCGGCCCTTGGTTCGGTCGACCGCCCGGTCGACCGGACTGGCCTGTCAGCCAATATCAGGTCTGGAAAACTGTTTTAAAAATTAATTTTAAAATCTTTTAACACTTATAAAAATTCCATAAACTTGTTTTAACATTCTATATTGAAAACCAAACTTGTGATAAAAATTTTCAAGACATATATCAACATATTCATATTATTTCAGCGTCTTGCAAATTTTATCAAAAATCAAAACATGTATTTTTCAAACTTGGTTTTCATAACTTCACAAAATATAAAAACAAGATATTTGATTTCATCTTAAAGCATAGTGTGTATGGATATGATCCACTACACAATCATAATGTAATATCTATGTTTTTGACATTAAGCTCTAAACATGGTTATGGTTGAAAAAGAATATACATGATAGAAATACCAAAAACCAAGGTATATATATTTTGTCAAAAGAAAATCTTTTACTAACTAAAAATTCTTTTCTAAACATAAAAATCTTTTATGAAAGCAATTCTATCAAGAGTTCTATTAAGAGTGTGTGTGTGATATGACTTGAGCAATCCACCAACTATCTATCCTTTACATTTTTGACTAAACAAAAAACTAAATCTTATACCTAGACACAAGTCTTCATCTTCTTGAAGTCTTCACTTGAAGGCTTCTCATCTTCTTGACTTGGTCCAAATGCAATCCACCGAGCTCATCTCTAGATGTGTTCTTGATGCATAGGCTCGTGAATCAACCGGTGCTAGCTTCCAACTTGTCTTTAAATCCTTTGTTGAAGCTCCACACCTACTAAGATCTTGATAATGAATCTGTCACTAATTAAACACAAGATCATTAGTAATCATAACTTCATGAGTTGATCATCATCAAAACTAGGGTGATAGGCCTTTGGGCCAACAATCTCCCCCTTTTTGATGATGACAAAACTCATGGAGTTATATATGCATGGATTAAAGTAAAGCTTCAAAGAAGCTCCCCCTTAACTCATACATCACATTCAATAATAGATATGGCAATAAAAGCACATGAATATGTATGCAATGTATGGCATGTATGTAAGTATAACAATCATAAATCTTATCTCCATACATTATAAATCTTAAAACAAATCTCAAAACACATATGCATCAACACAAATCTTACTCCCCCTTAAGCAAGGAAGACATGCATTTAAAATCTATAAATACTTCTCCCCCTTTTTGTCAATCATCAACAAAGGGTTCAAAGTAAAATACATCAAACAAATCTTCTCCCCTTTTTTTGTCAAAAACAAAGAAATCAAGAAGGGGTAATACAAGTCAATCAATAAAGATTTATATGCGATATACATCCATGAAGAGGAAGACGCTAAGTTAGCTTCCCTACACATATGCATTACATGAAGAAGGGATGACAAGCCCTAACTCACATAACACATATTATGTAATGCATAAGAGGAGATGTGAAGCTCCCCCTACACACGTATATCATATAAAGAAGAGTTGTCAAGCTCCTCAATTTATAATATACTCAACATGAATCCATATGTAAGAGAGATGTTAAGCTCTCCTTGCATATAGGAAATACAAATCAAAAATTTTGAATATTTCTTTATCAAGACAAAATTTTAAACTTTCTTAATAAAACACATTTTAAGATATCAAATCAACATATTTTTTTTTATTTATTTTGATATCAATAGAAAAAATTTTTTATTTTTCATCATAAACTTTGTGCTTTTTAAAAATGTGAGCCAATTGTAAGTTAAGCACATGGAAATCATATATATGTATGAGAAATTCTGATACCAATTGAAATTGATACATACATATATATAAGAAAACAAAATATGAGTATATACAAAATAAGTTCATATTGATACCAATTGAAACGATTCAATGATACCAATTGACATAACAATAAAATCAAGTGTATATCTCATAACCTACCACCCTTCATATGCACAAGGTAAAAGATTTTCAATGAAGCATACAAGGCATAATCGCCCATCCATCCTCCCATGGATGGTAGGGGTTTTCAAAAATAGATTTGAAAAATAAGCTTAGTTTGAAAAACTCTACCAAATGAAGAATTTGCACTAGAAAAATATTTTTCATGAAACACAAGTAAATCACATGGCACTAAAAACACTCTAATATCCATGAAGTCCATAAAATTTTCAAAAAGAAGTGAGTGTGCTAGTGTTATGTGGAACATGGTATCATGAAAAGTAGCAATAAAACTCAATATTCCTTTAAATTTTGAAATCATGAAATCCATCACAAAAATTTATTGAAAAATTACAAAATTTTTATTAAAAAACAAAAATTTATATTTCAAGATATATATATGTTTTGACAAGACATTAAGTATACATACATATCCTTAAAACACAATTGAGTCCATATATAGAATTGCATGAAAGGCAAATGACTCAAGAGGTATCCATGTATATCTTAATGTTTTGGCAAGACAAATATATACATAAAATGAAAGCACATGATCATAGCATAAATCCAAAACGGGAATACAAGTTTAAAATGTAATAATCATCAAAACTTAGGCTATACTAGCACACCTAATTGGCACAAATAAGCATTCAACCCAATCACATATAGATTTATTTGTGGCCCATGATATGTACAAGTATAAATCCTAGTGTTGATAAAAACTAACATTTAAACTAATATTCAATACATGAAGTATCAAATCTTTTAGAAAAATAGAATCATGTGGAAATCCTAAAAACTATTGAAGAATAATTAACTAGTATAAATTGTTTTTGAAAAACTAGTTAAAGATCCTTCAAATATATCAAATCTTATGTTTTTCATAAACATAACTAGATACATAAAAATTTAAGCACTCATGGTCTATAAAGTTCAAAATAATTTTTAACAAAAGTGTGAGTGTTAAATGATCATGTAAATAGCATTTTTATGAAAATAGTCAATGAAGCTCATGAGAAACATTTTTTTTTTTTTACAAAAACACGAAAAATCAAAACACTAATCTTCATGGTATATGTATGATTAATCCAATCCTAACAATACACATACATATCCCAAATGTTAAAGGAGTCTATTAATGATGTTTGCATGAAGGCAAGAGACTCACGGGTATACATGTATATTTATTAGATTTGAATAAAGAATACATATACATGAAGTACAGCATACAAATAAGGCAAAAACATGTATAAAAGAGAATCATCAAAACTAGTCTATACATATGCATATAGTGGATACAAGTGAGCATGAAGTTCAAAATATATGAGTCAATTGTAGTTCACTATTTATATATGTATAAAAGCAAGTTTGATACATTCTACATCTAAGCATGTAAATACCACATGAAGCACAAATCAAATAAAATCATGAACATGCTTATGAATATGACATAAGTAAAAGCATGTACATAAAAGGTAGGAGTTTAGAAATTGTTACCAATTCCAAAGCTCCATAGCATGGTGGTCTTTCCCACCAAAATTTCCTTGATAGCAATGCATCCAAAAATTTGTCCATCATGTCCATTGCATCCGCTATCAAGGCACCAATCCTCTCACGTTTTGTGAGAGCCCTCACCTACATCAAAATCAAAAGGTGGGGGTTTTGGTACCCATACTTTCTTGGGTCCTTTGGGGTTAGCTTTATTGTAAGGATCCCAAAATCTTTTATACTTAGCAAAATATAAATGAGGTTTCTTATCAAAACAAAATTTTGCTAAATGGCTTTGCGACCACAATGTGTACATACGTACACCTTAGTATGCTTATGTGTAGGATTGTGATCATGGTGTGCAACATAAGCATGATGATGAGAGTGATGTGCATGAACATGAGGAGTTTGTTTCTTTGAAAACATTGACTCCAACTTAGAATGATTAAAAGCACAAGAGTTCAAAGTTGAACTCAAACCATCCATTTTATTTTTCAAAACATTTATCTCATTTGTGGTGGCATGTAAAGCATGATGAGATAAAGAATCATTTTCTTTTTCTTATGAGAAACAAAATCCTTTTCGACAAATTTTCTTTTTAAAGACTTATTTTCTTGCAAAATATCTTCCTTTTGTTTTTCCACCATATCAACCTTATTTTTCAAAATCACATTTCCTTCACATAAATCATTCAATTTAGACATTAAGGAAATATTCTCATTTTTCAAATCTTCATTTTCTTTTTCTAAACATGCAAGTTTATTTCTAAAAGAATCATTTTCTACATGCATGCAATCAAATTTCTTTTTTCAACTTTTATTATCTTTTTCTAAGCATGCAATGTTATCTCTAAATGAGTCATGTTCTTTATGCATGCAAGCAATGTTCTTTTTCAAATTTTTATTTTCTTTTCTAATCATGTCATATTTCTCAAGCAATAGATGACAAAAAGTAGATAGCTCATCATATGACATGTCCTCATCATCGGATTCGGAATTTACCTCAAGGGGGTCATCCCCTTGGACCATGTAGCATACGTTAGAGGTGTCGCTTCCAACGTCCGAATCGCTCCCCGCATAGTATTGTTCATTTTCACCAAGGGAGATGAGGGTGTTCCATACTACAAAAGCCGAATCAAAGTTAGAAACCCTAGATAAATAATTATCATTTAGGGTAGACTTCAAAGCATGAAGGGCTTTTGCATTAGCCTCAAAATTCTTACCATCTAAAGAATATGCATTATTAGTAGTGGCAAGATATACATGAATGCGTAGGGCCTTGAGGAACAAAGACATCTTAACCTTCCAAGTTTGGATGTTAAGAATGTCAAAGGTGGGTGGTGACATAAAGTCCATGGTGAGGTGTGTGTGTACAAAAATATTGTGATTAGCCTAAAATGAGGATCTTTAACTTTTAGGTTGTTAGACCCAAATCAAGAGCACTAGCTCTGATACCAATTGTAATATCACCTAGAGGGGGGGTGAATAGGTGATGGCTAATCTAATGGTCACTTATGAACAAATGTTGCGGAATTAAATCTATTATGACCAAATTAAACTTCTTTTAATTAAACACTTATGTATAACACAAGAGTGTTGCCGAATTCCCTTTGCAGGGCTCTGGACAAGCTCCTCTAGATCCCCTTGAATGGGTTGAGGTGCCGCGTTGGCTCTCTTGGTTGAATACTAGTGTTAACAACAATCCCAATCAAGTATAGCAATTATGAGCACAAGGGAATATATCAAGCATGTAAATGTAAAGACAATGAAGTAATGCAAGATATAAATGAGACAAAGAGAGAGAGAGAGATAGAGTAAGCAATCGCAAACACAAAGGGTTTGTTTCGAGGTTCGAGCACACTTGCTCTACATCCCCGCCTTCGACACACGAAGGTTTTCCACTATGCACGATCCCAACGGATCTCTCCTTGGTGCCGCAACACCTACAAGCCCTCGGACTCCCAAGTCCCGTACACACGCAAGCTTCACAAGCTCGCCGAGGCCGCACCTCAAACCACCAAGAGTTCACAACCGAACTCTAACCACCAACGAGCACACTTGCCCGTCTCCTCAAAGAACAAAGAAGGATCTTTGGTGATCACAACACTTGATCACCTAAAGAGCACTCTCACTACAACACACCTATAGGAATATATAGCAATGGATAGCTCAAGTGTGGTGTGAGAAAAGTAAGGAAAGAACTATGGTGAAAAACACAAGAAATCACTTTTACACTCTCTTAATAAAAACTCCCTTTTAGATGGGAAGTATTTGCTCTCTATTTTGTGGAGAAAACTTCTGAAATGACTTAGAAAAACTGGCTCAAGAAGTCCTCAAAATCTTGGCTTCAAACAATGACAAAACCCCCTTTTATAGAGGCCAGAAAAATCTGACCGTTGGGCTCTGTCAGAGCTGCCGGTCGACCGGCCGGTCGACCGGCAACGGTCAAAAATCCGACCGTTGCAGCCTCCGGTCGACCGCCCGGTCGACCCAGAAATCCAGAGAGCAGAACTCTCTGCAGCGGTCGACCGTCCGGTCGACCGGACCACTGTGCTGACAGACATGCACAAGTCTGTGCACGTCCGGTCGACCGTGGGTCGACCGGCCCTTGGTTCGGTCGACCGCCCGGTCGACCGGACTGGCCTGTCAGCCAATATCAGGTCTGGAAAACTGTTTTAAAAATTAATTTTAAAATCTTTTAACACTTATAAAAATTCTATAAACTTGTTTTAATATTCTATATTGACAACCAAACTTGTGATAAAAATTTTCAAGACATATATCAACATATTCATATTATTTCAGCGTCTTGCAAATTTTATCAAAAATCAAAACATGTATTTTTCAAACTTGGTTTTCATAACTTCACAAAATATAAAAACAAGATATTTGATTTCATCTTAAAGCATAGTGTGTATGGATATGATCCACTACACAATCATAATGTAATATCTATGTTTTTGACATTAAGCTCTAAACATGATTATGGTTGAAAAAGAATATACATGATAGAAATACCAAAAACCAAGGTATATATATTTTGTCAAAAGAAAATCTTTTACTAACTAAAAATTCTTTTCTAAACATAAAAATCTTTTATGAAAGCAATTCTATCAAGAGTTCTATTAAGAGTGTGTGTGTGATATGACTTGAGCAATCCACCAACTATCTATCCTTTACATTTTTGACTAAACAAAAAACTAAATCTTATACCTAGACACAAGTCTTCATCTTCTTGAAGTCTTCACTTGAAGGCTTCTCATCTTCTTGACTTGGTCCAAATGCAATCCACCGAGCTCATCTCTAGATGTGTTCTTGATGCATAGGCTCGTGAATCAACCGGTGCTAGCTTCCAACTTGTCTTTAAATCCTTTGTTGAAGCTCCACACCTACTAAGATCTTGATAATGAATCTGTCACTAATTAAACACAAGATCATTAGTAATCATAACTTCATGAGTTGATCATCATCAAAACTAGGGTGATAGGCTTTTGGGCCAACAGGGATATGTATGCATATTGTTAGTTTTGGATAAATCATACATATACCTAGAAGTTTGTTTTTTTAAATTGAAAAATGAATTTTCATGATTTTTGTTTTGATAAAATGATAGTTGTTTTGAGCTTCATTGATTATTTTCATGAAAATGCTAATTACATGATTCTTGTACACTCACACTTTATTTGTTTATTCATGAATTTGTTTCATGAACATATTTTTGAGCTTTATCGTTTTTGAGTGTCAATTCTGGTGTATTTGGTATAATTCATGAAAAACAAATGATTTGATTTCATGTTTTGAAGGATCTTTAACTAGTTTGTCAAAAATTATTTAACTAGTTAATTATTCTTCATTTGGTAGTGATTTTCAATGCTAAAATATTTTCAAACCTATTTTTGAAAACCCCTACCTTCGACGGGTGGATGGATGGGCGAGTATGCCTTGTAAGCTTAATTGAAAATCTTTTATCTTGAGCATATGCATGATTTTCAATAGGTTATGAGTTATATACATGATTTACATTGCTATTTTCAATTGGTATCTCAATTGATATTCATTTTTGTATATACTCATATTTTGTTTTCTATATATGTATGCTCTAATTTTCAATTAGTATTATCATACATATATATGATTTTCGTGTGTTTGCTTTACAATTGATTTACATATTTAAAGCACAAAGTTTATGCTAAGCTTAAATTTAAAACTTTATTTTCAATTGGTATCTCAATTGACCTTTAAATAAAGCTTATGCATAATTTTTCAATTGATATCAATATGCTTCAACTTCAAATTTGTTATAAATTTACAATTGGTATCAATATGTTTTATCTATTTAAGAAAAATTAAAAATTTATAATGTTTATTTACATTTGGTATCTTAAAAAAATTTGATTATTTACAAGTGATACCTCTAAAAATGTTTTGATGTGTATTGCCTATATGCAAGGGGAGCTTAACATCTCTTCTACATATAAACTCATGTTGAGTGTATCTTGTATTGAGGAGCTTGACAAACTCTTCTTTATGTGATACACGTGTGTAGGGGGAGCTTCACATCTCCTCTTATACATTACATATTATGCATTATGTGAATTAGGGCTTGTCATCCCTCTTTCATGTAATGTATATGTGTAGGAAGTTACTTTACCGTCTTCCTCTTCATGAATGTATATTGCATATAAACTTTTATTGACTTATTTGTTTGCATCCCTTATTGATCTCTTTGTTTATGATAAAAAGGGGGAGAAAAATTTGTTGATTGTATTTTTACCCCTTTGTTAATGGTTGACAAAAACGGGGAGAAAGATTTTGGATTTATATGCATGTTTTGTGAAAAAGGATATGCATGTTTTATTTTGCAAATAGGAGAAAAAGAATTTGATGTGTTTTATGCTTGTTAGCATGTTTATCTCCATACATTTGCATACATGTTTATGAGCGTTATTGCATATCTATTTGTTTATGTGTTATGCATGAGTCAAGGGGGAGCTTATTTGGAGCTTTACCTTAATCCATGCATATATAACTTCATGAGTTTTGTCATCATCAAAAAGGGGAGATTGTTGGCCCAAAGGCCCATCACTCTAGTTTTGATGATGATCAACTCATGTAGTTATAGTACTAATGATCTTGTGTTAATTAGTGACAGATTCATGATCAAGATCTTAGTAGGTGCATAACTTCAACAAAGGATTTAAAGTCAAGTTTTGGAGCTAGCACGGTTTGGACCAAGTCAAGAAGATGAGAAGACTTCAAGTGAAGACTTCATGAAGACTTGTGTCTAGGTTTGTTTTTAAGATTTTGTTTTAGATAAAATGTAAAGGATAGAATAGTTGGTGGATTGCTCAAGTATATCTATACACACACTCTTGATTTAGTTGTCTTTTCATAAAAGAATTTTAGTTTAGAAAAGACTTTTCAGTTTTGGAAAAATCAGTTTTGAAAAAATACAGTTTTCGTTTTGAACCAATATTTCCAACTTACAAAAATAGTCTAAATCATTTGTAACATGCCTTGATTTTGTGCAAGCATGTTTGTTTATCAAAGTATATTGGTAAAACTATTTTTGTAGATTTTTCAGTATTTTATGGGATTTTATTTAAGCCAAAAAGGCCAAGTTTTAAATCCCTTAACAGTTCTGTCCTGGCTTCAGCCGGTCGACTGACCGGTCGACCGAAACCTCAAGGCGGTCGACCGAGCGGTCGACCGACGTGCACAGGCGTGCACGCCAGTTCTGGCAGGAGGGCCGGTCGACCGACCCGGTCGACCGTCCAGAGAGCTCTGCTCTCTGGAAAGGCCCCGGTCGACCCCCCGGTCGACCGGGCGGTCGACCGGACAGAGAGACCTGCTCTCTGTATCCTGGCCTCAGTCGACCGACTGGTCGACCGATGGCACAACGGTCTGAAATATGACCGTTGGCCGGTCGACCGACAGTTCTGTCAGGCCTCCAACGGCTAGTTTTTGGAGCCCTATATATTGGGCCATTTGGGGGCTGTTTTTTAAAAGATTTTTTAGTGGGTTTTGAGCCAGTTTTTCCTACTTCATTAAAAGAGTTTTCTCCACTAAATTGAGAGCTAATACTTTCAATCAAAAGGGGAGTTTATCAAGAGTGTTTTATAAAGTGATTTTCTTGAGTTTTCCTCCACCATTTCCATCCTAGTTTTCTCACACAAACACTTGAGCTATCCATTGATTATTCATTCTATACGAGTGTTGTAGTGAGATTGTTTTTAGGTGATCAAAGTGTTGTGATCACCAAAGACTTTTCTTTGTTCCTTGAGGAGGCGGACAAGTGTGTTCGCGGTGTTTTAAGTTCGGGTGCGAACTTGTTGTTTGAGGTGCGGCCTCGGCGAGCCGGTGGGCTTGCGTTGTGTACGGACTAGGGAGTCCGAGAGCTTGTAGGTGTTGCGGCACCGAGTGATCCGGTGGGATCGATTATAGTGAAAATCCTTCGTGTGTCGAAGGCGGGGATGTAGAGCAAGGGTGCTCGAACCTCGAAACAAATCCCTTGTGTTTGCGATTGCTCACTCTCTCTATCTCTTGTTTATATCTTGCATTCCTTTATTGTGTTTATCTTTATATGCATGATATACTTGTGTGCTTAATTGATATATGCTTGGGGATTGTTTGCTAACACTTGTATTCAACCAAGAGAGCCAACGCGGTACCTCAACCCATATCTAGGGGAATCTTGAGGAGTTAGTCCAGAGCCCTTCACGGGAAATTCGGCTACACTCTTGTGTTATACGTGGTGTTTAGTGTAATAAGTTTTATTTGGTCATAATAGTTTTTAATTCTGTATTTAGTGACCATTAGATTAGCCATCACCTATTCACCCCCCCTCTAGGTGATTTTCACACTTGCTACTCATTTTTTACTTTTAACAGATTTGTCTCCTCAAACTGATGAAGAGAAAAAGTACATGTCTCATGTTCCATATGCCAGTGCAGTTGGAAGCATTATTTTTGCTATGGTGTGCACTCGACCAGACATTTCACATGCAGTCAGTGTCGTAAGTTGGTATATGAATAGGCCAGAAAAAGGTCATTGGCAGGCAGTGAAATGGATTTTGCGATATTTAAAAGGATCTACTAATATTGGTCTGTGTTTTGACAAGGGAACTAATTCTGATTACAAAATTGCTAGATATTCGGATTCAGATTTTGCGGCCTATTTGGATAGAAGAAGATCTCTGACAGGTTATACTTTAGATAGAAGAAGATATCTAACAGGTTATACTTTCACTCTTTCAGGTAGTGCCATTAGTTGGAAGGCGGCTTTACAGTCGACAATTGCTTTGTCTACTACGGAGGCAGAGTATATGGCAGTTATAGAGGTAGTGAAAGAAGCTATTTGGTTAAGAGGCTTGGTTGAAGATCTCGGCTTACACCAAGGAGTAACTACAGTGTTTGTGATAACTAGAGTGCTATACATCTGACGAAGCACCAGATGTATCATCAGAGAACCAAACACATTGATGTCAGGTATCACTTTATTCGAGAATTTGAAGTCATCAAAGTTAAAAAAAATTGGTACTGCAGATATGATGACAAAGCCCGTACCTTCGCGCAAGTTCGAGTACTATCTCGAATTACTTGGTGTTCAAATTGGTGAAGGTTGAGCCCGTTGAGGCTAGAGAAGACAGCAAGAATCCAAAGGACGCTTGATACAGTTCAAGTTAAGATGGAGAGATTTATTATTCATTCAAGAAAAGGTGAAGATTTGTTGATATGTCTTTAATGAATAAACCAAGCTATCTCCAAAGACTTTTTTTCAAAATCATTTAGCAACCCTATGAAATCTCTAGCCACCCTAAAAGTCATCAATAGCCACCCTATGAAATCTCTAGCCATCCTAAAAGTCATCAATAGCCACCCTATGAAGATCATAGCCACTCTATGAAGATCTTAGCCACCCTAATGAAATCAATTGGGCCACCCTATGATTTTGATGTATGTGTAGGGTGAAGTGATGAAAGGGTTTAGAAGTTTTGCCTATAAATAGGCATCACATTGCATGAGATTTCAAGGTAAGGAAGTGAGAAAGAGAGAGTTGCTAAATATTGTATTATCCTCTCCTTTCTCTTGCCATTTATCTTTCTTTTGTTAAGCTCTAATGAGTTGGGTTTCATTGGACTTGGGTGAGTGAGATTAGAATTGTAATCTCTTGTATTTTCCTCCTTTGATTAGTGGATTCCTCTTGCTGTCTTTTCCCGTGAATGTAGGTCACATTGACCGAACCACGTTAAATACTGGTGTACTGTTCTTTTTTGTTTCTATTAGCTTATATTGCTATCTGTTTATGTAATATCCCCTATTTAATAATACCATATAATTATTTTAAATATTTACCTGATTATACCTATTATATTATTATTAATTAACTTGATTTAGTATCATTATTTGTATTATTATTATTTATGACTTGTAGACTCTTATTTCTTATATTTAGTTATTTTAAATAATTATTAATGGGTAATATTATTATTTTCATTCCAAGCCCAATAAGCCCAGCCCTTTCTCCTTTTCCTTTTGTTTTCTTTTCCCTTTTATGCTAAACCCACATGAGCCAAGCCCACTTTCTTGTTTTCATTTTTTTTCTATTTCTCTTTAAGCTCAAAAACTAAGCCCGCAAGCCTACTCTCTATTTTCCTATTCTTTATATTACTTATTTCTTTTAATAAAGCTCAAATATAATCTATAACCCATTACCATGAAATTCTTACCCATTAACCCAAAACCCAATCCTAATCCCAATCCTAATCCAAATCTTAGTTTTAAAATCATGATCTTAATAAATCTTAATCCAAATCCAAATCTATAATCTAATTTAAATATATAAGTATAATTCAAAATCCAATCCAAACTCCCATCTTAATCCTAATTACTAAATTAAGCAATCTCAATCTAATTAGAATTCAAGTTTCTAAAATATCTAATAACCTATATAAACACCTAAATTCCTTCTTTCTCTTCTACCTCAAGAGAAAACCCTAATCTAAAATCTCCCCACTTCCATCTCTTCCTTCTTCTCCTCCTCAAGGGGATCGTGAATGAGAAGGGGTTTCGAGGCAAGGATTGAGGAGCATATAAAGGCAAGGATTGAGGAGCATATAAGGAGGAATAACTCAAGTAAGTAGATCTAACTTGTGAATCTAATTTCTTTTAAAAATAAATTAAATTAAATTAGAACACAATAAATAAATTATTAATCTCAAGAATCTGTTATTCAACTATCTATATCCATATGGCAAAACTCACCATAATATATTAATAGTTCTTAGAAATTTACCTAAAATAATTTTTATATACTTATAATTTTAATACCCTACAAAGCCTTGACTTGAACAAATCAAACCCAAATAAGTAATTTATTTTCTAAAAAAAATTATTGATATAAATTGTTTATTAATAATCATGTCTATACCATGATCTCCATGAATATTTTTATGCATCAAAACCTAATCTAAAATCCAACAAAAATACATATGAAAATCTACTAACTTAAAAAATTTTTAATTTATATTTTTTCTAGAATTTTGTTTACAACAAAGAATCAAAAAAAAAAAAACCTAGACCTGCGGCCCGCACAGACCCATATCGGTCTGTGCTCTGTTGGATGCACAGTGGGCTGGGCTGGCCCACTGTGCACACTCCTTTTATTAAAAAAAAAAAATTCTCAGGCCTGAACTAAGGCCTGGCCTGGCCCGGGCCAGGCAGGCCGGGCAGACAGCAGGGCCTTAGGCCCTGTTATATAAAAAAAAAGGAAAAAAAGAAGGAAAAAAAGGGAAAAACAAGGAGTCTGGACCAGGCCTGGGTCCAGCCTGGTCCGGCCTAACCTGGGCCTGGGCCTGGGCCTGGGCTAGTATTACATGCATATAAAAAAAAAAGAAAGAAAAAGAAAAAGAGAAAGAAAGAAAGAGATAAAAAAGAAAGAGATGTGAATTTGCATATTAAAATAAAATAGTTAAAAATATCAAAAAAATGGAGAAAAATATAAACAATAATCTACCATTCTTCTACTTTTCATGATAAAATTTTCAGAAGAATAGTAACATAAATTAAATCAAATTATCCCCTTTAAAATTAGTTTTGTTAAATGGTAAATTCGAACCCGTTAAGAAATTTAATGTTAAAAAAAAAGCCTTTAAAAACCCAATAAAAGAATATTTAAAATTAGTGAAATTAAACCTATTAATTTCATGCAATCTAGAGGATCATACTCCCAACCTTAAGTTAATTAATCAAGATTAAATAAATAAAAGATCCTAACAATTTCTATTGAAATAATTTATGTAGATTTATCGAGGCCTTATGATTTCATTACTCTGGACTTGGGATGGATTTCAGGTGAGTGTTTTCTTTTTCTTCTATAATTCAATTTTGTGAGTGTTTCCTTTCTTTATTTAATTTTATTTGTGAGTGTTCTCTTTCTTCTTCAAGTACATAAGAATTTTCTGAGTGTTTCTTTTCTTGTGTAATTTTAATTAATTTATTTGTGAGTGTTTCTTTTCTTGTGTAATTTTAATTAATTTTATTTTGTGAGTGTTTCACTTCTTTGTTTAATTTTATTTAATTTTGTTGTGAGTGTTTGTTTTTGTACATTTCCTTATTTACCGTTGTCGGTATGCATTTACATGTTACACTTATCATTTCATGTGGCTTTCTGTTATATGTTATCAGTTTGATTACTTGTACCACTTCATGAGACACCCATGATTGCTCACTTTAATTACGTAGTTGATATGAGTTTGTATTAGCGTTATTTCATATATTGGTAGTTGTCGTTGTTGGCTTAGGCCTAGTTTTGATACACTTTAGACTGTGACTTGATTCGGCTCGGATCTTGAGGTTGATATAGGTTGTGTTTGAGATTAATAGTAGATTTTATGTGTATTAGTTACCAGATTTGACATTCATGATTATCACTTTTATAGGGACCTTGGCATGACTATAATACTGCTACCAGACATATAGTATTCCTGTACCCTGAACTCCTGTATCCCCTGTACTCATGTCCCCTACACTGTTATCCTGTTAATAGCACAGTCAGACCGGCGTCCGGCGGAGCATGCCGCCTGGTGTCGGGATGACGAGGATGTATCCCACAATCGTGCTAGCGTCCGACGTATCCTGAATGGAACTAAGTGCCACACAGAGCAAAGTGCCACACCATACACGTGGTGGGGGCCACCTCTTGAATCCGTGGGGGCCACCTCTAGAATCCATTCCCCTCAGAGCAAAGTGCCACATGGAGCAAAGTGCCACACCACACACGTAGTGGGGGCCACCTCTTGAATCTGTGGGGGCCACCTCTTGAATCTGTAGGGCTACCTCCTGCCTGTGCCGCCTGGTGTTAGCGTAATAAGTATTCTCAGTGCATATTAACATTCACACATACCTGTATGATGATAACGCTATGGGCATATGTTATTTGGTTTCTCCCTTATTCGAATAATGATACCCGCATATCAGAGTTCGGATGAGTTCTACTGAAAGTGCGGGCTCCAGTGTGAACTGTCGGTGTTGTGGGACGCCGGTGGGAAAGGGACAAGAATAACAAAGGACACTAATGATTATTATTGAATAACTCAAATGCAATACAATCATATTCTTCGGTTATAATAATAAATCATTTAATCAGGTGTTATGCCCTGAATTGATACCCTGTCTTATGACGTATGCATGTACACATGACCAGATTATATATCAGACTAGTGACATATGCTAGGTTACACATCTTGACATTGGTTGTTTGTTTATAGTTGTGATTGTTGCCTTTTATCTTCATTCATGTTGTTATTTAGTTATCCTTCAGTTGTCTGATTATCACTTTATTTAGTTATCTTCTATCTGCAGTTTATCTTGTTATTATTCTGTGCACATTGTTTATATGCACGAGCACCTTTCTTTTTACACACACTCATTAGGTCGCTTCTGACGATCCTGGATTCGCATGTCCAGGGTATTGGACATCTTCTTATATTGTTCAGGTGTTCGTGTGATCGTACGAGTTACGAGAAGCTGGATCTCTCTTTTCTTGACTGTAGGTATTCTTATTCTTTTATTCATGTTATTTCCTGATTCTATCTTTATCGCATCCAGTTGTCATTTCTTTCCTTTATTCATCTGTTATCATTGTGTTAGATATTCATATGTCATATTGCAGTGATATTGGTTTATCATAGTAGATTTTAGAGCTTGTTCAAGTTACTTTAGGCTTAGCGTATATGTGTGGGGTATTTTCCTCACGTATATACGTCGCCGACTCTCATCGTGACTCCGCTTCAGCGTACATATACCTAGAAGCTTGTAGGTAGTTATGAGCATACAAGGTCTTTCTGCCTTGGAACGTTTAAGGCTGGTAGACCTGCCATTTCTGGTCATGTAGTTTAAGCTCTTGCAATCAAGTAGCGATCTCCAAATTTCCCATTACTGTTGACTAGCTAAGTATCTATATGAGGTAATGTAATAACATTTGCTATAGAAAATTGCATTCATCATTGAGGCAGATAATGAAGCAAACATCCAAACGAAATCACATTCCAAAACTAAACTCCGCTGTTTTTGGATTTATTTTTAATAATTTTCTTAAGAGATTGGACAAATGTATCCAAACTGTCTAAGAGATAGGACTAAAACATCCAAAGTAATGTATATATATGTGGGCACATACGTTCATGTGCATGTGCTCCTTTTGTGTATGCGCGTGCGTGCGTGTATTCATGTGCGTGTACTTGGCTCCTAGTGCGCGCGTGTGCGTGCATATATGTATGTATTTGGTTCTTGGTGTTTGTATCATGCCTTACCCACATCGGGTATCCACATATGTTCTTGACTGAAACTTAGTACATTCGCATGCTTGGGTGCGCGCACACACCTTGTCTTTAAGAATTGGGTTACATTTATTATGTTGCAACTCATGAAAAAATTACCGGTTGATGGTGATTTGTTTACTAAGCAGGGGGGTGGGGGGGATCTTTCCATTCAAATTGAAAGATCAACTTTGTTGGTGTTGATCTACATTTTTAAGAGTGCTTAAAAACAAATATTTAAGTGTTTTGAATTTTTTCCCACATTAAGTAGGCGCAAAATAAACAGCAGAAATAATAAGTTGGTTTGTTTAACGGTGTAGAATATTTGAAATCTAACAAAAGTTAAGTATGTGTGGGTTTTTAAATGTTTAGATCAAGAGAAAATGGTCGGATCGATAATTTGTATGTCTAAAGTCATAGATCTAAGTAATATGCTATTTTTGACCGTCCTTGATGCATAAACAAGAAAACTACAAAGCACTTAATTTTTTATTTTTAATTGCTTTAAATAATGTGATTAACTTCAACAGAATGGATCTTGTATTTGAATGTCGTAGCGTTAAATTTGAGTGAAAATAATTCATGCTTAAATCTTTTCGGAAATCGTTAGATCTCTTTCTATCCTGAAACCACTCGGTATTATACTACATAGAGTTACGAGTTTGGTCAAGAAATCCAAATTTGAGTTGAGGAAAACTCTGCTAGAATCTTGTATTTTCTAACAATTAGTATGCACTATTCTTTGGTAAAGTTTGTTGGACATACAACTATGCTATGTGTGATGAAGCCATTTTTCTTGGCAAACTATGTGATGATTGATTATTTTCTTGCTCATTAGGGTATAAGAAGGACAATTAATTTGGTGAAAAGTTTTGGTTTGTGGCTCTCTCCTTATCACTCAAGACCGGTCTTTCCTAATCTCTCCGAGTAATCTAAATGCATGCATCAAGAACGGAGGTCATGTTGTGCCCTCAGCGCCACAACAACCCAGATAGAGGAATCCCCTTGAATCTCCAAGCAACAGAGAACAATCCCAAAACCAGCACAAATAACACCAAAGAAAGCACACACGCAAACAAACCAATTTAACGAGGTTCGGCCTCAACGCCTACGTCCTCGGGGCAATCCAGAAGAGAGATTAATTACTTTGAGGAAGATTACAATTGCTAGCAGCCTCTTTGAATGCAAGAGAGCTCCAGCCTTCTGATCCTTCAAGATACCAAACCCTAGAAACCAAAACAGCCTTTAAATACACAGATTTTCGAATCAGCAGAATATTACCTGCACCCGACTGTCGGTCGACCGAGCGGTCGACCGACCCCTTCCACAGGTCGACCGGTCGGTCGACCGGGTGCCCAACAGAGAGTTGGGTACTTTCAGTCAGACGACCGACCGGTCGACCGAGCTTCAACTTGTGCACGTTGTGCACGTCCGGTCGACCGGGCCGGTCGACCGGTTACCTGCTTGTGCGGGCGGTCGACCGGGCCGGTCGACCGCTCAACCTGTTCTGATGCTGTTCTGCTGTTTTGCTGCTGTTTCCTTCCTCGTTTTTTCGTCGTCGACTTCCTCGGCGATCACTTGACGACCCCTCGACGATCCTCTTCGACTTCCTCAGCAATAACCTCTATCTTTCCAACAATTCTCCACCTCGGCGAAGATTTTTCCCAAAATCAGAGCTGATCTCCAACGAACCCCAGTCTATCACCTGGCGAAATCGACACACGATCTCGGCTTGCGCGCACCGATCGAAATCGACACACGATCTCGGCGAAATCGACACACGATCTCGGCTTGGAATCTTTAGCTCAGCTATCCACTGGAAAACATCGCACATGCCTTCCCTGCACTTCACCTTAGGAGAACTTCCATACATGCCGATCACCAAACTGTGGCTTCTACTCCATAACTTCTTGACCTCACGAAGACTTCTTCATGAGCCAACACTGACTCTCCAACTGACTAGCTCTATCTAATCTTCTTGTCTTCCACTGACGGTCCACCAAGTCTATGTAGAGCACACCAAACATCATCGGCTTCAACTGGATGCACACTTCTCTTTATGCAAGCTCAACATCTTCTCACCGGAAGATTTACCTGTTCATCGAGATCACAACATCTCACCACTACGTGAGATCCAACTGGCCATAACGCTTCACCTCTACGTGAAACATCTCCACCTCTACGTGAAGTTCCATCGGGCACACCTCTTCACCTCTATGTGAAGATCCAAACAGCTTCTCGAGAACCCAAATAGCTCCATAAGAGTTGCATCACCAAATGGCTGCACCTTTACGGCTGCCTACGTACCTTTGCCCAAATGGATCAAGCCAACCGTAGCTCATTTAGATGAGCTCCATCAAGCTCAAGCACTTGTACCTTTATTTGCAGCAGCGAACCTGTCTGTCTGAGTCATATGAACCTCTTCCTGACCATCATGGAGAGCAACGGCCTTTAACTTCAGCTTGTCGAGATCACAAGCTTGAGATCCATGCTTCTTTAACCACGAACGTGGTTTCACCTTGGTTCCAATGGCTGCAAATAACTCGACATCCTCAACAATGTCGTCAACCTGTTCAGCATCATCCTTGGTATCATGAACTTCACCCGGTGTCACATCCGATGAAGTCTCCTCTGATGCCAAACCAACTGGAGATGATAGAGTAGCATCAACCTCCACCCGCTGCGATCCTTCCTTGATCTCCGTCCTCTCCACCTGCTGAGAGATGGTGGACTTCAACACTGAAGCCTCTCCAAATGTGACATGCCTGCTCATCACGATCTTCTTGTCTTCGGGATCCCACAACCTATAGCTGTTCCTTTTTACACCCAAATAGACAAACCTCTTTGCCCGCGGATTCACCTTGCCACTCTTGGCACTGAAGTAGGCCGGACTTTCAAACTCCCGCAGCACACCATGACCTTGAGCAGATTTCTCAGACCAAATTTTCAATGGAGCTTTACCTCCTATCGTAGTCGATATGTTCATGAGATTGCTAGCATACTCAGTCGCCTCAGCCCAAAACGACCTGTCTAATCCTGCATTAGACAACAACCGTCGAACCTCCTCCAGCAAGGAACGGACTACATCTCTAGCCAACCCATCTGTACCTGTTGTGAAGTGAGTAGCAATACCTGTGTTCTGGCCAGAACGTAGGAACTGGTACATGTCCTTTCCAACATTACCAATATGAAGCTCCTTTATCTTCCTACCTATCTGCCTCTCCATTTTTCCTCTACACTTCACCAACACATCTAGGGCTTCACCTCTTTGTCTCATGGGATATATCCAAACCTGCCTAAATGAATTATCAATAAACGAGACAAAGTACCTGTGACCTCCAAGCGATGCCGTCTTAGCAGGTCCCCATACGCTCATGTGAACACAATCAAGAAGACCTTCATTGCAGTGAGTACTGGTGCTGAATCTCACCTTCTTCTTATCCAGAACGCTGTGTTCACCTTCCAACATGCAGGTAGCAGCACCTTCCATTCCCGTCTTCACAGGAGCTCGCAAAGACTTTTCTTCTTCCTGTCCGACCTTTCCTTGCCATACCTCCCGGCCACCATTATCTGAGGAACTTGAAGTCTCCACCTGATCTGTAATCGTACTACCCTTCAAGTAGTAGAGATTGCCTCGGCGGACGCCCTTCATCACCACCATCGAGCCTCTGATCATCTTGAGAATACCATCTCGAACAGATATCACCATACCCGATGCTTCCAAAGTGCCAACTGAGATAAGATTCCTTTTGAGCTGAGGTACATACCTCACCTCTTTCAACTCTCAAACTATCCCATCATCCATCTTGATGCGGACTGTACCCATCCCTTCTATATTACACGGATGGTCATCCCCCATGACCGTGTAACATCCATCCAGCTTCTCAAAGCTAGAAAACCAGGCCATGTTTGGGCACACATGATAGGTGGCTCCGCTATCCAAGATCCACTCAGCACTATCTGAGTTACAAACAGTAGGGGTAGTAACCGAGAGAGAGAGAACACCGATGAGTCATCATCCAATCCATCAGCCCATGCGAGATTCGACTCGGTCTTTGACTCTACCCTCTTACCTTTGGCCTTCGGGCATTCTACTTTTCAGTGTCCTAGTTCCTTGCACAAGGCACACTGATTCCTCTTCAGATTTCTGAAACCCGGTGTAACCCCCTGCTCCCCGTGTACGTATCACCGTCTCAGTACGCGATACGATGTACAAAAATTTATTTGACCTCTATGGTAGTCCGATTGAGTTGATTTCAGTTTTAAAAATTATTTTCTAATATTTTAGATTTTTCAAGATTTTTTGGAATTTTTCTGGATTATTTTGGAAAATCTCCGTAGTTGGTGTCGACCGATACCGATAACCGGCCTTCCGATTTTTATTTCACAAACGGAGTAGAATTTTGAGAATCTGCTTTCACCGTGTGCCTTAGAATCGTATCCTCTACATTAGGGTATTTTTGGAGATTTTTCTAAATTATCGAAAATCCGGCCAAATCGGTGTCGCCCGTATCGGCGAGACATTCTGGGATTTTTAATTTGCAAATCGGATTGAGTTTTGGCAAACCGTTTTCATATTACGTCTCAGGATATTATTCTTTAGTTTCTGTAATTTTTGGGCGCCGTTCGGAGCTGGTCGAATTTTAGGCTAATATAATATTAATTAAATATTATTTTTCTTTCCTCTTTCTTTTCTTTTCTTTTCTTTTTCTTCTTCCCGAAGTCTCTCCACCGCCCTACTGTAGCCCACCGACCTTCACCCTTTAAAAACCATTTTTCTCTCTCTCTCTCCTCCCATCTCTCCCCCTCTCTCATCCGCACCGCCGGCGGGCCTGGCCGCCACCAGCCCCGTCCCCTTTTCTCTCCCTTTTCTCTCTCTCTTCTCTCACTTTCTCTCTCCCCCTCACTCCCCTGCTCCCTCTCTCTCTGGTGGATTCGGCGGCACGCCGGAGGCCGACGCCGGTAGCACAGGAGGCCGGCCAGGCCCGGCGGCGCGAGCGGCCGGCGGGAGGCCGGCCGTGTGCTGGCAGCGCAGGTGGGGCGCCCCCACCCTCTGTTTCTCTCCCTCTCTCTCTCTGCGGGTGGACCCCCGGCGGCCATGGGCGCCGGACCGGCGCCGGGGTGGCGCCGGCGACGGGCGCGCGTGGGAGGCGGTCGCGCCGGGCGACGGGTGCGCACGAGCGGCGGCAGCAGCAGCACACACTGCTGCTGCTGACGCACTGTTGGGAACCCAATGGGTTTGGGTTTGGGTTGGGTTTAACCCAAACCCGACCCATTTGCACACAACCCGACCCGTTAAGTATTCGGGCGATATCTGGAGCATCCGGACTCCGATTCGGGCGATTCTGGATCCGTTGCGATCATGGGAATGAGAGCTATAGTCCTGTAGCCAGTTTATTGGAGATCCGAGTTCTCGGAGTAGCAGAGAGTGCCTTGGCGTAACATAGGAGATCCTCATCTGACCTATTCATAGGTATCTTGGGCATTTATTTCTGTTATCTTATTTGTCCCTATTTTTTTCATACTGTTATGATCGCTGACCTATTTCTGCAGGTATTCTTGTACTTATTTCATGCTGGGACCCATGTCTATATGGAGGTTATGTACTGTACTGAGGCTTAACGTACGCGTGAGCGTGTTTTCACCTCGCGTATGTACGTCGCCATAACGTCCTCGTACCTACGGGATTGGGGCGTTACATAGTGGTATCAGAGCCTAGGTTCACACCTGGTGTGGGTAACCACCTAGGTCAATCCTCGGGCTCTTACCAACAGTACAATCAGGTTCAGATTAACTGATCTGTATCTGAATTTGGGGATTCCAGCAACGAGTACAAGAATACCATGACCTTGACAATTCAGTCCTTGACTCGTTTGGATTCTTTCCTTCTTTCCAGTCGTCAACCAGAACATTCGATTTCCTTCTCGTTTTCCTTGCATCGTCTTGCTTCCCGTCCGTTAGGATTCGTTCACTACTCTACTTCTCTATTTCGAGTTCCTTCTAGATATCAGAGTCACGCAGCGGAAGTATCGTGGACCCGTAACATTTCAGCTTTGGGGTTGAAAATCTTGTTCTCACACCTGATTGAAATTGCGAGGACGCAATTTTGTAAGGTGGGGAGAAATGTAACCCCTACTACTCCCGGTGTACGTATCACCGTCTCAGTACGCGATACGATGTAAAAAAATTTATTTGACCTCTGTGGTAGTCTAATTGAGTTGATTTCAGTTTCAAATTATTTTCTAATATTTTAGATTTTTCAGGATTTTCTGGAATTTTTCTGGATTATTTTGGAAAATCTCCGTAGTCGGTGTCGACCGATACCGATAACCGGCCTTCCGATTTTTATTTCACAAACGGAGTAGAATTTTGAGAATCCGCTTTCACTGTGTGCCTTAGAATCGTATCCTCTACATTAGGATATTTTTGGGATTTTTCTAAATTATCGAAAATCCGGCCAAACCGTGTCGCCCGTATCGACGAGACATTCCGAGATTTTTAGTTTGTAAATCGGATTGAGTTTCGGCAAACCGTTTTCATATTACGTCTCAGGATATTATTCTTTAGTTTCTGTAATTTTTGGGCGCCGTTCGGAGCTGGTCGAATTTTAGGCTAATATAATATTAATTAAATATTATTTTTCTTTCCTCTTTCTTTTCTTTTCTTTTCTTTTTCTTCTTCCCGAAGTCTCTCCACCGCCCTACTGTAGCCCACCGACCTTCACCCCTTTAAAAACCATTTTTCTCTCTCTCTCTCCTCCCATCTCTCCCCCTCTCTCATCCGCACCGCCGGCGGGGCGGAGCCGCCGGCGGTGGCGCGGCGCCGGCGGGGCTGGCCGCCACCAGCCCCGTCCCCCTTTCTCTCCCTTTTCTCTCTCTCTTCTCTCACTTTCTCTCTCCCCCTCACTCCCCTGCTCCCTCTCTCTCTCTGGTGGATTCGGCGGCACGCCGAGGCCGACGCCGGTAGCACAGGAGGCCGGCCAGGCCCGGCGGCGCGAGCGGCCGGCGGGAGGCCGGCCGTGTGCTGGCAGCGCAGGTGGGGCGCCCCCACCCTCTGTTTCTCTCCCTCTCTCTCTGCGGGTGGGCCCCCGGCGGCCATGGGCGCCGGCGACGGGCGCGCGTGGGAGGCGGTCGCGCCGGGCGACGGGTGCGCGCGGGCGGCGGCGCAGCAGCACACATGCTGCTGCTGACGCACTGTTGGGAACCCAATGGGTTTGGGTTTGGGTTTGGGTTTGGGTTTAACCCAACCCGACCCATTTGCACACAACCCGACCCGTTAAGTATTCGGGCGATATCTGGAGCATCCGGACTCCGATTCGGGCGATTCTGGATCCGTTGCGATCGTGGGAACGAGAGCTACAGTCCTGTAGCCAGTTTATTGGAGATCCGAGTTCTCAGAGTAGCAGAGAGTGCCTTGGCGTAACATAGGAGATTCCTCATCTGACCTATTCATAGGTATCTTGGGCATTATTTCTGTTATCTTATTTGTCCCTATTTTTTTCATACTGTTATGATCGCTGACCTATTTCTGCAGGTATTCTTGTACTTATTTCATGCTGGGACCCATGTCTATATGGAGGTTATGTACTGTACTGAGGCTTAACGTACGCGTGAGCGTGTTTTCACCTCGCGTATGTACATCGCCATAACGTCCTCGTACCTACGGGATTGGGGCGTTACACCCGGCCTGGACTTTGATCTTCCTCTAACCTCCTTGCCCTTCCTTGATGATTCCCTGCCTCTTACTTCCAGTGCCTCCGCCGATGAGCTTGACTGAGAAGGATGTCTCTCCTTTCTTCTCGTCTCATAACTTGTCAGTGCAGATGACACCTCATGGTAGTCCAGTGTCTGCCTACCATTGATAAAGGTCATAGTGAATGTCTCATACTCCTCCGCTGGGAGTGAGTTCAGGAGGATGACCGACTTGTCTTCCTCTTCTATCACTACATCCAAGTTTATCAAATCTGTAAGAAGCTTGGTATATCGGTTAATGTGCTCATTCACTGTGCTCTCCTTCTTCATCCGAAACTGGTACAACTTACTCTTAAGCTGCAACCTGATTCAACACTCTTCGTGAGGTATTTCTTCTCAAGGGTATCCCACAGATGCTTCGCCGACGTCTCATGTTGCACAAGATATTTTATGTCTTGCGACAAACATGAACGTATCAACCCACATGCCGACCTGTTCATCTTTGCCCACTCTTCATCAGTGGTCGTGCTCTCTTCTTTCCCAATAGGAGAGTGTCCTCGAGGTTCGATGCATTGAGTGCATCCATAACCTCACATCTCCACATCCCAAAGTTATTTGTACCATTGAACTTCACCACGTCGATCCTCGGGTGAGGTTGCATGGTCTTAACCGAAGTACTTTCCTCTGCCATTGAGATTACTTGATCCTCTATCTATGCGGAAGAACAATCACCTGAAAATACATCTCTACTTAGATAAAAATAGGATTTTTACCTTTTCCTTGAAACCCTAGATTGAGTTTCACTCCTGATCTACTCCAACACAGATTCCACGAGCCCTTCTAGCGTCCTCCTGAGATCGACACACGATCTCACGAACACCAATACCTCTGATCTGAGATCGACACACGATCTCCACCGAATCAGATCTCGAGCCCTCCGAATCTCCAGAATTCCAAGCGAAACCTTGGAGCTCTGATACCACTTGTTGTGCCCTCAGCGCCACAACAACCCAGATAGAGGAATCCCCTTGAATCTTCAAGCACAGAGAACAATCACAAAACCAGCACAAATAACACCAAAGAAAGCACACATGCAAACAAACCAATTTAACGAGGTTCGGCCTCAACGCCTACGTTCTCGGGGCAATCCAGAAGAGAGATTAATTACTTTGAGGAAGATTACAATTGCTAGCAGCCTCTTTGAATGCAAGAGAGCTCCAGCCTTCTGATCCTTCAAGATACCAAACCCTAGAAACCAAAACAGCCTTTAAATACACAGATTTCCGAATCAAAGAGAATATTTACCCGCACCCGACTGTCGGTCGACCGAGCGGTCGCCGACCCCTTCCACCGGTCGACGTTCGGTCGACCGGGTGCCCAACAGAGAGTTGGGTACTTTCAGTCGGACGACCGATTGGTCGATCGAGCTTCAACTTGTGCACGTTGTGCACGTCCGGTCGACCGGCCCGTCGACCGGTTACCTGCTTGTGCGGGCGGTCGACCGGGCCGGTCGACCGCTCAACCTGTTCTGCTGCTGTTCTGCTGTTTTGCTGTTGTTTCCTTCCTCGTCTTTTCGTCGACGACTTCCTCGGCGATCACTCGACGACCCCTCGACGATCCTCTTCGACTTCCTCAGCAATAACCTCTCTCTTTCCAATAATTCACTCGACGACCCCTCGACGATCCTCTTCGACTTCCTCAGCAATAACCGCTCAACCTGTTCTGCTGCTGTTCTACTATTTTGCTGCTGTTTCCTTCCTAGTCTTTTCGTCGTCGACTTCCTCGGCGATCACTCGACGACCCCTCGACGATCCTCTTCGACTTCACTCAGCAATAACCTCTCTCATTCCAACAGGTCATTCTTATTGTTTGCTTATCGTTAATGTTATTTGACTAATGTAATTGTTAGGTAATTGCAAGTGTGCGATGTATAACCAAACTTTGATGTATCAAAGCTATTATGTAATTTCTATTACTGTAACAATATGTTATATGCTCGTATTTTGTGTGTATGGTACTATGCGGTCGTAGGGGAGTATTAATCTTGTAATCTTAAATGGGGGAGGAGAGCACGAAGAAGGGTTTCTGTACGATAAGAGGAAGAGAGAGCGAGCCTCGTGGTAGAAGAATGAGCTTCCAGTCTAAGAAGAATGAGTTCTTCGGACTTGCAGATTGTAGTGAACTATCATGTCACTGTGCCGTTGAAACTTGCATGATGAGCATATAACAGTGTTTCTCCTTTGGTTGAAAATTTCAGGATATGTTCAAACCAATGAGTTTAGTAATATGTTTTCTTGTCAAAAACCGGCCGAAAGGAAGTTTCTCATGTGACTCATATAAAAACTTTGTTTGTTTGTCTGTTTTCATCTGCGAGAGAGCAGCGTCGATCCTCTTCTTCCTCTCTCTGATCTCCCTCCTTTCTCCTCCCCCCACTTCCTCCTCCTCCTTCGATCAGTTTACCACCGACAGTGATTGTATATTAGCTTTCATGGATTCAAGTCTAAGCAAAAAATCCTTCATGTCTTTTTATGAAAACTAAACTGAAGATTCTAGCATCAAAACTGTAATTATACTAAATAAAATTTTGGAGGTAAAGAATTGAGGGGTTGCTTCTATCTAACCTTAGATTTCAGAAATAATGCTCCTGCAGGCTCAAATGTATTTCCTTTTTTGTTTTGCTGGTAGCCATGACAAAGCAGAGAAGAAATCGGAAAAAAAAAAAAACCAAAGAATTATCAAACAGTTCAAGGAATCAATGATTTCCTACTGTTTGAAAAATCCACGAAAAAGCATCAATCAATGGAGAAAAATCCAAGCTAAAACTAATCCAGTTGCAACTCTTTGTGACAAAGCCCATATCCTAAAGTTATTGTATATATTATCCTAAATTCTATATTGAAAAGTGTGATATAATTTAATTTCAACTTGCCCCACTTGGCTTGAATGCCAAGAACAAAGCCCCAAAAACTGAATTCAGTCACATGTCTATTCACAAGCCCGAGGGTTCAAAGAACCCTAGATTTTAAATTAAAAACCCCTTTTGGTTGTGTGTGTTAAAATATCCTTAATAGTCAACTACATCTTTGCAAATTACGCATGTGTGCTCAAAAGGGCAGTTTCATCGGAACCAATAATTTTTCTTTTTGTACAAAAATTTCAAACTTCTACGAGGTACATGCATGCATCTAAGTTTTTATAAGCCTATATATAAAGCTCTTCATCTCCTCTTCTCGATAATCATTGCAACTTATTGCATCTCATCCTCACTCTCCATTGAGAAAAAAGTTGTACTCCTCCTACCACACAGCCCGGACCAGTCAGATCTCGCCCTCCTCGACGCCATCCGGCGACACCTCCTCGACGAGGAGGATTCTCGGCCCATGTACTGCGACTGGGCCGGGCTCCCCTTCAGCCCGGACGACTCTCACGACATGTTTCTTTCAGTTTTATTAGTAACTCATTCGCCAGTGAGAATCCAACCTATCTAATTGACGGGACATCAGTCAAATCTGATCTCAATCTCAGATGTGACTAGAGTGTCTGTAGTTAAAACAGAGACGACAGAGGTGAAGGAGGAGAAGGACAGGCACTACAGAGGGGTGAGGAGACGACCGTGAGGGAAATTCGCGGCCGAGATAAGAGATCCTGTAAAGAATGGAGCTAGAGTTTGGTTAGGGACATTCGAGACGGCTGAGGAGGCTGCATTGGCGTACGACCGGGCTGCGTTCCGCATGCGTGTATCGCGTGCCATTTTGAATTTTTCGTTGAGGGTTAATAAGCACAGCAGTGTACCAGAGTCTAGAAAATCGTTGAAGAGATTGAGAATTTGACCGCCGCCGCCTTGCTCTCCTCTAATAAAATAGGAAGAGAGGGAGGAGTGACATGGTGACACAAGCATTCAGACTGCCTGACCCAACTGGGGATCAGTTGTGGGTCAGTTAATTAAATTATCTTTTAAACAGGGGGGGACAAGGAAAATTGGTGTTTGTTTATTCATTTGTAATAGGGATGAAAACGACTATTTTTTTTTTTTGTTTGTTGTCCTTTTTTGCGGCAGAGATTATTATATAATGTTAATTATGAGCTTTCTGAGGAAATTAAATACTATCTTTTTTATACATCCTTTCTCCTATGATTTCACGCCAACATGTTGCAGGAAATAATTATCAGATAAACATGTGGTCATTGATTCTGACAAGAGTTCAAATATGGTAACTTTGACAAGACTGGTCAAATTTATACTCATATTAAATTACCACCAGCTAACTATTTTACACTGGGAACAAGCATTCAACTATGCTCTGTTTTAAGTTTGAAAGATTTACAGTTGTTTCCATGGAAAAGGATGACTAAATTTTTTGAGAATCACCAAAGAGAGAGATTGATCATGCATGTAAGTGCAGCAGGGAATGGAGTCTGAAAAGCTCTACAACATGTCCAATTGTATCCACTTCTTGCATTTGGGCTCCTTGAGATTAATGTTGTCAATGGCATCAATTTTGCCAAGAGAAATTCTATTGATACAATTCTTAGTACAAAAAAGGTTTCAAATTTAATTTAAAAAAAACATTCACATCTCCACAAATTTGAGAAAACCTTAATCACTAATGGAAAAGATAAATTCAACTCAATCTCAGCCTAATATTATATTAACTACATTTTTACCATAAACTATATATGATCTTTTTGCAATAAATGGTCTCTTTCAACTTATAAAACAGAGAAAATTTCTTTATTTTTAGGAATTCAGATCTTTTAACAAGAATTTAATATATGGAAAACATAAAAAAAATAAGCACGCTATCAAATTAAACCACTTATCAGAAGGAAATTTCAAGGAAATCTGTAGCATCAGAATCAAAAGTATTTTTAAAAAAAAATCTTTCCCATTCAAGATTAGAGTAAAGTTTACATAAAAATGTCAAAAAAAACTTTTAATAAATTTTATTTTACATCAATTCTATGTTTGTTGCACGTGCATAACATGTGTCCAAAATCAAAATCTAGTTCTAACAAAACAACCCGACAACTAGAACAAACCAGTCAGAAACAAAAACAGAAAAAAAGACAAGACCTAATAACAATACAGTAACAAGGAACAGCTCCAAGAAAACATTACTCACATCAGTAATTCCTTGTCTTCGTGCTCTACAACATCCACATCATCTAAACATGAAAGAAAATACATGATAGAAGAGAAAATGAGACACAAGATTTTAAGATGTTTCGGTCACTGGTAACTAACGTATGTCCACACAATGAAATAGTTAAAATGCTTTTGCTTTAACATTCTCCTAGCCATCCTTCTTCTTTTACAATAATTGATAGCCTAATACAAGAAAAATACATCGGTTAGTTTTTAACGATACATGGAATGGCTAGTTGATAGATTATGTATGGAAACCTATAACGACTAGTTGATGAGTTATACATATATAGAAACCTATAACAACTAGTTGACTCATATATGAAAATAATAGAGAGTTATAATTTGTACATAATATCTTCAACATAGTCTGCAGTGTCATTTATAGACCCACTGCACATCTAATATACGTGAAGTGTGTTTTGTTGATCACACTTGAAGCACAACATTAATCATCGCGTGAACCAGAAATTAGTATTGGATTATTGAAATCCCAAGTGTAGTTGCAACTACATTTGATCCCTCAGTAAATGATACTAGTTGTAACTGCGTCCAAAACGAATGCATTGTTTCAACATGACATTAGAGCTAATGGTGACGAATCCAAGTAGATGATGCTCGTTAGGAATGAGAATGAACGTGTCCATGACCTCTATTGGACATTTCCAATAGAAAATTTTTACAAGAAAATGAGAAAATCGTATTCTTATAGAAAATTTTTTATTGGACACGTCCAATAAGGACCCATAAACACGTTCAATATAATTCCTAATGCTCGTACGTAGCAGAGATCTATTAAAGAAAAAGAGGAAGAAGAAGAATCATCAAAAAGAAAGGAAAAAAGAAGTAATGGTAGTAAGTACGTACACATATTTTTAGAGGTATTGTTAATGACTTAAATGATTAAAAAAATAAGAAAAGCAAAAGTGCTGAAATTATACATTGAAAAAAAAGAAGTTTATTGCATTATTAAAAAAAAAGTTTTTTTGAATGAATCATAAAAACAAAAAAAATTGAAAGAATTAATAATAAAGTTTTCTTTCATTCTTTGCTTATTGTGGTGATGATTTTCCATCATAAGTGATTGGAGGGTCGATCATCACCACAAACAAGAGATGAAGTAGGATGGAGTATTACACACGAACAAAACACAACACAGAAAAAGGGAGACACACACGAGATTTTACGTGGAAACTTTTAACCGAAAAAAATCAGAGGAGGAGGAGAAGCTTCACTGTAATTCTCAAATTACAAGAATTATAGGAATCTCGAGGATGAGTGTGAATTTCAATCAGTATCAGAATTTGGCTTCTTAGTGTCAGGGGGTTGAATCTTTTGTCTGTCTCTCTCTGTCGTCCGTCTCATCCCCTTCTTCGTTGGAGGACGAGATCCACTTATATTCAACTGGGTTGTTAGCACGGTGACAGATGGTGCGGGCGAGATCTTTGTAACTGCATGATTTGTACATGTCGACTTGTTATAACAGACGCGATTAGTGGTATTGACTTATTGAGATTGCATGCAAAAAAATCTGCCATTATTCATAACTGTCCGCGTTGAGTGGCGTTACACGTTATGAACGAGGAGGATTATAAGGTTGTGTAACTATCGGCGGAGATCGAGGGTGGACAATAGCACCCCGTTCCCGGGGTACGTACCCAGATACGTGTCCCAATTTTTTTTGACCATATTGTTTCAATTTTCTTCCAGTATTTGATTTCGGGTTGTGATTGCTTATGTTATTTGGTATCGGATCTGGATTCTTAGTCTTAGAGTCAGCCCTGACCTGGACCACGAACCCGATACCAGCATACTGCCTGATTTGATCTTTCTGATAGTCTGATTTTATTTTCAAACACTATTTTTCAATATTTTATATTTTTCATAATTTTCTGAAATTTTTCATAATTATTCTGCAAAATTTTCAAAACCGGTGTCGATCGGCATCACTGACTGATTCCCGAATTTTTAGTTTTCAAACGGAGTTGAATTTTTAGAAATGTCTTCCACATTACTTCTTAAAATCTTATTTTCTATCTAAATACATTTTTTGAATTTTTCTAAATTTATCAAAATTTGACCGATTTTGATGTCGACGGGTATCGCGGGAAGATTTTAGAATTTTTAATTTGAAAATCAGATTGAATTTCTTGAATCCGATTTCACCAAGCATCTTAAAATAATATTTTATATTTTTGAGAATTTTTGTAACGTTTCTGAAACAGTCAAATTTTACCCTATTTAAATAATAATATTATTTTTCTTTCTTTTATTTTCTTGTTTTTTCCTTCTTTACTCCTCTACTTAATACTCCCAGGTTATCCTATTAATTTAATTATTTAATAATATATTTATTCACTAATTTTTCTTATTTTTTTCCTTTTCTTTATTTTTCCTTTTCCTTTCCTTTCTTTTCTTTCTTTTTCTTCTTTACTTTTTCTCTTTCTTTCTCCCCTTACCTGCTCCCCATGCCTACCCTCCCCTGCCAAATCACAGCAGCAACAGCTGCAGCAACCATTCCTCCCCCCACTTCTCCCCCATACTCTCCCTCTCCCTCTCCTTCTTATTTCGGTCATTTCTCTCCTTCCTCTTTCCCCATCTTTTCCATTCCTCCTACTCTCCCACCAACACATCTCCTCTCTCTCCTCCCTTGGCTCCACCGCCAGCCAACACCATGCCCGCCGACGGCTCCTCCCCTGGGCACCGCCACCATCCTAGATCCCGCCATCTTCACCCCCAAAACCCCCTCTCTCACTTCTTTCACCAAATATCAACCACCACCCTTTCAATTTCAACAAAACCTATTACCACCATTTCCTTCTTCTTCTTCAATTTATCATCAATCCACCTCCTCCTCCACTTCCAACCCCCCAATTACCACCTCCTCCTCCTCCAACTCCCCAATACCACCACCACCACCATCAACCACCACCACCACCACAACATAACACCACCACCACCACATAACCAACTCCACACCTCCTCCCCGGGCCTAGGGCGCCGCCAGCCCCCAGGCCGCCGGCGGTGGCCCGCCGCTGGCCAGCCACCCACTCCCCTCTCCTTCCTTCTTTCCTTCTTTCTTTCCTTCTTTCTTTCTTTTCTTCTTTTCCTTTTTTCTTTCTTTCCACTTTTACCCCCTCTTTTAATCCCTTAATTACCTCTCTACATTTTCTAGCACACACTCCCCCTTCTCTTTCCTACAACTCTCTCTCTCACCCTCCTTCTCTCTAACTAATTCTTCTCTCTCTAACTAATCCTCTCTCTCTCTCTCTCTCTCTCCTCTCTCATATATCTCTCTCATATATATATATATATATTATATGGATAGTAGCGTGTTGTGTTTTTTATGGTGTTCCGAGATTTTACAGCATTTTCTGGTGATTTTTGGCAAGTACATTTTCTGTATTGCTTCATGCTTTGCTATCATCGTTTCATACTAAGTGATTGCTATTTTAACGTCTACTGCATAATATATTGATATGCGAATGCTTTGTTACCATCATTACATGCTTAATAATTGTTATCCTACTTTCTAATACGTAATGCATCGTTATGCGAGTTGATATATAATATGCGGGTGATTTTCTAAAATTAACATGTTATATGAATACTTGTTGACCATTATTATAATTCATTTAGCTGGTATTATACTTGCATGGATATGCCTAGATACGCTCTCGCTTCGCTCAGCTCTGCTCTATATTAAAAGATTAATTTATTGTTGTTATAGATATGGTTGTGAAGAGTTTGAAATGTTTAACTATATTGTCTCTTGTATCATATTACATGACCGAATGATTGCCTGACATATAATATTGTGGCTCTGTATTGACTCACCTGACACCGACATGTTATTTATCTGACCCTGACATGTATATGCTTGACACCTGATCCCTGACACTTTATATCTGATATCGGTACTTGACATGTTATCACTTAACACCTGATACCTGACACCTGATATTTGACACCTGACAATTGACATGCTATCACTTGATACTTGACATATGCTATCACTCGGTACTGACACATTTGACCTGATATTGTGACACCTAACTGGATACTATTACACCTACACCTGTATTACATTGTATATTCATGATTATCACTTTAAGGGGACCTTGACAAGATTATTATACTGCTACCAGACATCTGGTACTCCTGAACTCCAGTACTCCTGAACTCATGTATCCCCTGTACTCATGTCCCCTACACTGTTACTTTTGTTAATAGCACAGTCATATCAGAGTCCGGTAGAGCATGCCTGGTGTCGAGATGACGAGGATGTATCCCACGATCATGCTAGCGTCCGGCGGATCCTGAATGGAACTAAGTGCCACACAGAGCAAAGTGCCACACCATACACGTGTGGGGTGATCGGGGAAAAACCGCGCACAAAAAATGTATGTTTTGAAAGTGATATTTAAAGTGTGTGTGTGTGTTTTGGCTTCCTCGATACTTCCGTTATAGCATAGAGGCTAAAACGAGTCAAATCCACAAGGATGGGAGGCGATAGAAGCTTACACGGTATGTTCACGTGTATGTTAAAGATTCTTCAAAGTTTTAAAGAATGAAAAGAAAAGAAAGCAAAGAATGAAAAGAGAGGTACGGTGAAATACGAAGAAGTGGGAAATATAGAAAAGAATGGTATTTGTAGTTTTTGGTATATTCCTAAAACAAGTGAAAGAGAAAGAAAACTCACGGCTACTAACTACTAATGACTCTACCAACACGCTAACCTCTTAGTGATAGTTGCCTCATATGTATCATCGGCCATCACTAGTCCTTGGTTCAAGAGCGATTCAAAGCATGACCCATATATAACTCATCACAACCCAACCAACTCATAACAAGAGCAAGCTACACTTATGTTGGCCCAAAGGCCTATCACCCTAGTTTTGATGATGATCAACTCATGTAGTTATATTTACTAATGATCTTGTGTTTAATTAGTGACAGATTTATTATCAAGATCTTAGTTGGTGCATAGCTCAACAAATGATAATATGTCAAGATTTGGAGCTAGCACGTTGTGATCCAAGGAGCTTTTGGATCAAGCTTGGACCAAGTCAAGAAGATGAGAAGCCTTCAAGTGAAGACTTCAAGAAGATGAAGACTTGTGTCTAGGTATAAGATTTAATTTTGTGTTTTAGTTAAAATGTAAAGGATAGATAGTTGGTGGATTGCTCAAGTCTATATCACACACACACTCTTGATAGAACTCTTGATTTAATTGCTTTCATTAAAGAATTTGTGTTTTAGAAAAGAATTTTCATTTTGGTAAAATATTGTTTTTGCTCAAAACATATAACTTTGGTTTTGGTATTTCTATCATGCATATCTTTTCAACCATAACCAAGTTTAGAGCTTAATGTTCAAAAACATAGATAGTACATTATGATTGTGTAGTGGATCATATCCATACACACTATGCTTTTAAATGAACCTAAATATCTTGTTTTTGTATTTGGAGAAGATTTGGAAAAACATGTTTTGAAAAATATGTTTTTGTCAATACATTTTAGTTATTGAGCTAATATTTCCAAGTTACAAAAATAGACCAAAACATTTATAACATGTCTTGATTTTGTGCAAGCATGTTTGTTCTTCAAAGTATATTGGTAAAACTATTTTTGTAGAATTTATATGTATTTCTGGGATTTTATAAAAAGATTTTTAATCCAGTTTTTCAGACCAGAACTTGGCTGTCAGGCCAGTTCGGTCGACCGGGTGGTCGACCGAACAAGGGTCGAGTCGACCGTGTGGTCGACCGACGTGCACAAACTTGTGCACGTCTGGCAGCACAGTGGTCCGGTCGACCGGACGGTCGACCGCTGCAGAGAGCAGTGCTCTCTGGATTTCTGGGTCGACCGGGCGGTCGATCGGAGGCTCCAACGGTCGGATTTTCGACCGTTGGCGGTCGACCGGGCGGTCGACCGTCAGCTCTGACAGATCCCAACGGCTATATTTTTCTGCAGCCTATAAAAGGGGATTTGGTCATTGTTTGGATATAAGATTTAGGAGACTTCTTGAGCCTGTTTTTCTGATACTTTTAGAAGAGTTTTCTCCACAAAATAGAGAGCAAATACTTCTCATCTAAAAGGGAGTTTTTATCAAGAGAGTGTTTTAAGTGATTCTTTGAGTTTTTCACCAAAGTTCTTTCCTTGCTTTTCTCACACTACACTTGAGCTTTCCATTGCTATTCATCTTATAGGAGTGTTGTAGTGAGAGCTTTTATTAGTGATCAAGTGTTAGATCACCAAGAGATTATTTCTTGTTCTTTGAGGAGACGGGCAAGTGTGCTCGTTGTGGTGTGGAGTTCGGTTGTGAACTCTTTGGTTCGAGGTGCGGCCTCGACGAGCCGGTGGGCTTGTGGTGTGTACGGGACTTTGGGAGTCCGAGGGCTTGTAGGTGTTGCGGCACCGAGGAGAGATCCGGTGGGATCTTGCATAGTGGAAATCCTTCGTGTGTCGAAGGCGGGGATGTAGAGCAAGTGTGCTCGAACCTCGAAACAAACCCTTTGTGTTTGCGATTGCTCACTCTTGCTCTCTTTCTCTTTTTGTCTCTTTTATATATCTTGCATACTATTGTTGTCTTTACTTTTACATGCTTGATATATTCCCTTGTGCTCATTATTGCTATACTTGCTTGGGATTGTTGTTAACACTAGTATTCAACCAAGAGAGCCAACGCGGCACCTCAACCCATTCAAGGGGAATCTAGAGGAGTTAGTTCAGAGCCCTGTATGCGGGGAATTCGGCTACACTCTTGTGTTATACATAGTGTTTAGTGTAAAAGATTTATTTTGGTCATAATTGTTTTTAGCTTCCGCATCATTTGGCATTAAGTGACCATTAGATTAGCCAACACCTATTCACCCCCCCTCTAGGTGTACTTTCAATTGGTATCAGAGCTAGTGCTCTTGATATTGGGTCTAACAACCTAGAGTTAAAGATCCTCATTTTAGGCTAATCACATTTTAGTTGTACACACACCATGGATTTCATGTCACCACCCACCTTTGACATTCTTAGCATCCACATTTGGAAGGTTAAGATGTCATTGTATCTCAACCCTAGGTTATAATGTATATCTTGCCACTACTAATAATGCATATTGTTTAGATGGTAAGAACCTTGAGGCTAATGCAAAAGCCCTTCATGCTTTAAAGTCAACCCTAAATGATGATTATCTATCTAGGGTTTCTAACTTTGATTCGGCTTTTGTAGTATGGAACACCCTCATCTCCCTTGGAAAAAATGATCAATACTATGCGGGGAGCGATTCGGACGTTGGAAGCGACATCTCCAACGTGTGCTACATGGTCCAAGGGGATGACCCCCTTGAGGTAAATTCCGAATCCGATGATGAGGACATGTCATATGATGAGCTATCTACTTTTTGTCATCTATTGCTTGAAAAATATGACATGATAAAGAAAGAAAATAAAAATTTGAAAAAGAATATTGCTTGCATGCATGTAGAGATGATTCATTTAGAAATAAACTTGCATGTTTAGAAAAAGAAAATAAAGATTTGAAAAATGAAAATGTTTCCTTGCTTTCAAAATTGAATGATCTTTGTGAAGGGAACACTATTTTGAAGGATAAGATTGATTTGGTGGAAAACAAAAGAAGTTGTTTTTCAAGAAAATAAGTCTTTAAAAGAAAAATTTGTGAAAAAGAAAAAGACTTTGTTTCTAAGAAGAAAAAGAAAAATGATTCTATATCTCATCATGCCTTACATGCCACCACTAATGAGATTAAGAACTTGAAAAATAAAATGAATGATTTGAGTTCAACTTTGAACTCTTGTGCATTTAACCATTCTAAGTTGGAATCTTTGTTTCAAAAGAAACAAGTTCCTCATGATCATGCACATTCACATCATCATGCTTATGTTGCACAACATGATCACACTCCTACACATAAGCATACTAAGGTGTACACATGTACACATTGTGGCCGCAAAGGCCATTTAGCAAAATATTGTTATGATAGGTTAGATCATTTTAATTTTGCTAAGAATAAGAATTTTTGGGTGCCTTACAAAACTAACCCCAAAGGACCCAAGAAAATATGGGTACCAAAACCCCCACCTTTTGATTTTGATGTAGGTGAGGGCTCTCACAAAACGTGAGAGGATTGGTACCTTGGTAGCCGATGCAATGGACATGATGGACAAACATTTGGATGCATTGCTATCAAGGAATCTTGGTGGGAAAGACCACCATGCTAGGAGCTTTGGAGTTGGTAACACCTTCTAAACTCCTATTTTTTATGTACATGCTTTTATTTTCATAATATCATTCATAGCATGTTCATGTTTTAAGATTTTGTGTGCTTTATGTGGTATTTACATGCTTAGATGTAGAATGTATCAAACTTGCATTTATACATATACAAATAGTGAATTACAATTGATTCATATATAATTGAACTTCATGCTCATTTGTACCCACTTTATGTATTTGTATAGACTAGTTTTGATGATTCTCCTTTATACATGTTTTTGCCAATTTTTAGTGATTTACTTCATGTATATGCATTATTAATTCAAATCTATTAAATATACATGTATACCCGTGAGTCTCTTGCTTCCATGCAAATACATTTAATAGACTCTTTTATTTTTGGGATATGTATGCATATTGTTAGATTTGTATAAATCATACATATACCATGAAGATTGTTATTTTTATGAAAAATAATTTTTGAGTTGATTTGTTAAAAATGTGATTTATGATCTTTTTGAGCTTAAATGTCTACTTTCATAAAGATACTATTTACATAACCTTTGAACACTCATCTTTTTAAGAAAAGAAATAATTTTGAGCTTTATGGACTATGAGTGCTTGAACTTTTATGTATTTAGTATTATTCATGAAAAATATATGATTTGATGTATTTAAAGGATCTTTAACTAGTTTTTTCAAAAACAATTTACACTAGTTATTTATTCTTCAAATAGTTGTTGAGATTTACACATGATCCTATTTTTCTCAAAATTTGATGCTTTATGATTTGAATATTAGTTTAACTGTTAGTATTTATCAACACTAGGATTTATACTTGCACATATTGTGGACCACAAATAAATCTATATATGATTGGGTTTGATTGCTTATTTGTGCCCATTAGATGTGTTAGTATAGCTTAGTTTTGATGATGCATACATCTTTAAACTTGTATTCCCATTTTGGATTTATGCTATGATCATGTGCTTTCATTTCATGTATATGTTTATTTTGCCAAAACATTAAGATATACATGGATACCTCTTGAGTCATTTGCCTTTCATGCAAATCTATTTATAAGGACTCAATTGTGTTTTAGGGATATGTATGTATACTTACTGTGTTGTCAAAACATACATATACCATGAAATATAATTTTGTTTTTAAATAAAATTTTTTGTGATGATTTTCATGTTTTCAAAATTTATTTAAAGGAATATTGAGCTTTATTGCTATTTTTCATGATGCCATGTTCCACATAACACTAGTACACTCATCTTTTGATTATGAACTTTATAGATATTAGAGTGTTTTTAGTGCCATGTGATTTACTTGTGTTTCATGAAAAACACTTTTGATTTATTCCTCGATTGAAGGATTCTGTACTAGTTTTAAAACATTTTCATTTAACTAGTTCGAGTTCTTCATATGGTAGCTTATATGATGTATACACTTATGCTTAATTTTCAATTGGTATCATTGGATACTTTAAATTTTCAATTGGTATCAATTTGACTCTTGTTGTATATAATCATATTTTTGCTTTCCCATATATGTATGTATCTACTTCAATTGGTATATTCTTTTCATACATATATATATATGAGTTGTTGTGTGCTTAAGCTAAAATGGATTTATATTTTAAAGCACAAATGTTGTTAATGCTAAGCTTATTTCAAATCTTATCTTTCAAGCTTATGCATTAGTTTTGATAAAAGAGAATTCAAAATTTTGTTTTATAAAAAAAAATTCAAAATTTTTGATTTGTATTGCCTATATGCAAGGAGAGCTTAACATCTCTTCTACATATAGATTCATGTTGAGTGTATTGTGTATTGAGGAGCTTAACATCTCTTCTTTATGTGATACACGTGTGTAGGGGGAGCTTCACATCTCCTCTTATGCATTACATAATATGTGTTATGTGAATTGGGGCTTATCATCCCTTCTTCATGTAATGCATATGTGTAGGGAAGCTAACTTAGCGTCTTCCTCTTCATGAATGTATATCGCATATAACCTTGTATTGATCAATTTGATTTGATTTTACCCCTCCTTGATTTCTTTGTTTTTGACAAAAAGGGGGAGAAAATTTGTTTGATTTGATTTCACTTTGAACCCTTTGTTGATGATTGACAAAAAGGGGGAGAAGTATTTGTAAGTATTTGTGATATATGCATGTCTTCCTTGCTTAAGGGGGAGTAAGATTTGTGTGTTATGCATATATGTTTTTGATTTGCAAATAGGAGAAAAAGATTTGATTTATGATTTGATTTATATGATTGCGCATCTCCTACATTTGCATACATGTTCATGTGCTTTATTGCCATATCTTATTATTTATGTCTATGCACGAGTTAAGGGGGAGCTTCTTTGAAGCTTTACTTTAATCCATGCATATATAACTTCATGAGTTTTGTCATCATCAAAAAGGGGGAGATTGTTGGCCCAAAGGCCTATCACCCTAGTTTTGATGATGATCAACTCATGTAGTTATATTTACTAATGATCTTGTGTTTAATTAGTGACAGATTTATTATCAAGATCTTAGTTGGTGCATAGCTCAACAAATGATAATATGTCAAGATTTGGAGCTAGCACGTTGTGATCCAAGGAGCTTTTGGATCAAGCTTGGACCAAGTCAAGAAGATGAGAAGCCTTCAAGTGAAGACTTCAAGAAGATGAAGACTTGTGTCTAGGTATAAGATTTAGTTTTGTGTTTTAGTTAAAATGTAAAGGATAGATAGTTGGTGGATTGCTCAAGTCTATATCACACACACACTCTTGATAGAACTCTTGATTTAATTGCTTTCATTAAAGAATTTGTGTTTTAGAAAAGAATTTTCATTTTGATAAAATATTGTTTTTGCTCAAAACATATAACTTTGGTTTTGGTATTTCTATCATGCATATCTTTTCAACCATAACCAAGTTTAGAGCTTAATGTTCAAAAACATAGATAGTACATTATGATTGTGTAGTGGATCATATCCATACACACTATGCTTTTAAATGAACCTAAATATCTTGTTTTTGTATTTGGAGAAGATTTGGAAAAACATGTTTTGGAAATATGTTTTTGTCAATACATTTTAGTTATTGAGCTAATATTTCCAAGTTACAAAAATAGACCAAAACATTTATAACATGTCTTGATTTTGTGCAAGCATGTTTGTTCTTCAAAGTATATTGGTAAAACTATTTTTGTAGAATTTATATGTATTTCTGGGATTTTATAAAAAGATTTTAATCCAGTTTTTCAGACCAGAACTTGGCTGTCAGGCCAGTTCGGTCGACCGGGCGGTCGACCGAACAAGGGTCGAGTCGACCGTGCGGTCGACCGACATGCACAGACTTGTGCACGTCTGGCAGCACAGTGGTCCGGTCGACCGGACGGTCGACCGCTGCAGAGAGCAGTGCTCTCTGGATTTCTGGGTCGACCGGGCGGTCGACCGGAGCTCCAACGGTCGGATTTTCGACCGTTGGCGGTCGACCTGGCGGTCGACCGTCAGCTCTGACAGATCCCAACGGCTATATTTTTCTGCAGCCTATAAAAGGGGATTTGGTCATTGTTTGGATATAAGATTTAGGAGACTTCTTGAGCCTGTTTTTCTGATACTTTTAGAAGAGTTTTCTCCACAAAATAGAGAGCAAATACTTCTCATCTAAAAGGGAGTTTTTATCAAGAGAGTGTTTTAAGTGATTCTTTGAGTTTTTCACCAAAGTTCTTTCCTTGCTTTTCTCACACTACACTTGAGCTTTCCATTGCTATTCATCTTATAGGAGTGTTGTAGTGAGAGCTTTTATTGGTGATCAAGTGTTAGATCACCAAGAGATTATTTCTTGTTCTTTGAGGAGACGGGCAAGTGTGCTCGTTGTGGTGTGGAGTTCGGTTGTGAACTCTTTGGTTCGAGGTGCGGCCTCGACGAGCCGGTGGGCTTGTGGTGTGTACGGGACTTTGAGAGTCCGAGGGCTTGTAGGTGTTGCGGCACCGAGGAGAGATCCTGTGGGATCTTGCATAGTGGAAATCCTTCGTGTGTCGAAGGCGGGGATGTAGAGCAAGTGTGCTCGAACCTCGAAACAAACCCTTTGTGTTTGCGATTGCTCACTCTTGCTCTCTTTCTCTTTTTGTCTCTTTATATATCTTGCATACTATTGTTGTCTTTACTTTTACATGCTTGATATATTCCCTTGTGCTCATTATTGCTATACTTGCTTGGGATTGTTGTTAACATTAGTATTCAACCAAGAGAGCCAACGCGGCACCTCAACCCATTCAAGGGGAATCTAGAGGAGTTAGTTCAGAGCCCTGTATGCGGGGAATTCGGCTACACTCTTGTGTTATACATAGTGTTTAGTGTAAAATTTATTTTGGTCATAATTGTTTTTAGCTTCCGCATCATTTGGCATTAAGTGACCATTAGATTAGCCAACACCTATTCACCCCCCCTCTAGGTGTACTTTCAACTTAAACCATCAAAATTAAAAGTAAGCATGGAGCAAAGTATTGTTAGCTTGTTAGAGAGTTAGGAAGTTAGAGTGTTAGATCCATCATCATGAGCCATCAATGGCTCTTGCAAGAGCAAGGCCAAATCGAGGCTATTAGATTCATGTGAATTATCAAATAAGAAGTTAGACTAGTTGGTGGTTAGTAGGTAGTTGCCATGAGAGAAAAGTTAGCTATGCATGTAAAAGGAAGTAGAGAGAAAACAAAGAGAGGTAAAGAGAGAACCTTTCATAGCTTGTCACCTTCTATTACAAGAGAAAACAAAGAGAGGTAAAGAGAGAACCTTTCATAGCTTGTCACCTTCTATTACAAGCACTCTTACATTCCACTCATGTATAACTCTCTCCCTAATACAAGATCTAAGGAAATGAAAAATATAAAGAGGAAGAAGGAGAAAAACTACACTACACTACCCTAAACTACAAAATGAAAAATGAGAACTACCCTAAACCTTGCATATCTCCCAACTCTGGAACCCAGGGGGGTATTTATAGCCACCAGGGAAGGGGGACCAGGGGGACAACCTCTGGCCCAAAACGCGGGCGCGGCCGCGTCCGTACTGCCGCAAAAATGAGGCCTAGGCCGCGTTTTCGCGGCCATATGGTGGCCGCGTTCGCGGCGCTTCGAACAGCGCGCTGTCCCGTCTGTCCCCTTTCAGCTTCTGCTCCTGATTTCTGAAAATTAGCCCCTGATTTTGACAGAATCAGCCTCTTAGATCAATGGCTATCTTAATAGGCCTTTAATCACCATTTAATGGTGATTTAAGGTCTTCTTCTTCATTGCACACCATGGACCTAGAATCAAGCAAGCAAAGCTTTATTAGCAGAATTTTATACCAAATAAATATGCGGATGTGATAAAAAAGTATGCAAAATTAGAGACTATCATCACCCCCACACTTATCTATCTGCTCGTCCTGAGCAAAACAAAAACTAAGAAAATTATTACACCACTTTCGCAGGTGACGCGATTGCACTGAGCATGTGCAACAAGCCGTTAAACCTCTAGGTTTCCCCTAGAGGAGGAGTTTTGTCTCCTGAGAATTTTCAGCAGATTATACCCACAAATTCACAAAGAAAGAAATCAAATGTGAGTATTTTGAAAACACATTTTTAAATAGAGAAAAGTGTTGAAGTATTTTTGCGAAAATATAAGTGATCCAAGGTCAGAGGTTAACTAGAAATTATTCTTTCTTAAACTAAGTCAAAATGTAAAAAAATCTTGTTATAAATTAAATGTAAGAATTTAAAATGAATTGACTCTTTGATCTTTCATAAAACTCTTTGAAAAATATGCACTTTGTGAATAGTGAAGGTTTTTAGGATGTCGACTCTAACTTTCATGCCATTTATTTATATTATTATATATATACATATATTTTTCTTTTTCTTCCCTTAGTTTTCTTAGGCTTTCTTATTTACTCGGGTAGTGAGCCTTTAGCTGGTGACTCCCAAACCAGATGATCTTAGGGCACCAGATGAGAAAAATTCCTCGGACTTAAGGACTCGAGTAAACAAGGCCACAAAACTAAAGGGGATTATTTTATTTTTGTCTACCGTTTTAGGTGTGAATAATCATGCTTCCTGAGGCGTAATTACCCAACTTCAACAAGTGATTTTTATTTATCATTATTTTATATATATATATTTATGGTATTTTCAGTCTTTGTTTCAATCCCTAAAATTGTGTAAGTGTGGAGTGCATAAATCTAAGGTAAAAAATTCAAGATCAAATTATCTTTTCAATTTTACTTTCTTATCCTAAAATTTAAACAAGATCTATTATTTTAACTTGGTTTAAAATTTCATAATTTTAGGTCTTCCTAATTCCTAAGATATTCTTAATTTTCTTAAAAGTAAATCAAAACTATTTATCTTGTTTCAAAAAGTTTTGTAAAAAGAAAAGAAAAGATTTTTATATATTTTTTTTAAAATTAAAAAGAAGTGTAAAAGAAAGAAAATTTAAAACTACCTATGTTAGTAAAACCCTCCCCACAATTATCTCATGCATTGTCTTCAATGCATTATGAATGTGTATATACATGAAACAAATAGGAAGGGAAGAAAATTACCTCATGGTGGTGGCTCCGGTGGTGATCGAATTGGGCCTAGCATTGCTACCCAATCAAGATATCGTGGATCTTCCAAAACCCATCGATGACCTCTCTAATATGACCTAATAAAAGAATGATAGACTGAATGGTCTTATTTAAAAATTTATCCCCATCTAATTTCCAATTTTCAAAAATAATTACTGAGTCATTTTTGTCAACATTCTTGTCCAACAATGAAGTGTGATTTTGGAAGATGATGGATTTGGACTCAAATGGAATAGGAGTAAAAACCGATACCGACTCAGGAATTTGACTCAGATCAAGTCGAGAGTCAACAATGAGAGTCAAAATTGGTTCAAAAGCAAGGTCCAAGCCAAAGAATTGATATTCACACACTTTCCCCATCAATGAAGTGTAATCATAAATATTGGTGATTCAATTTCATGGTGTACGGGTACATGATTCAATGTTGACTCTGGAATAGAGAAAAAAAATCTGGTAAAGATATTGGAGTCATTATTGAATCAAAAAGTGAAATGGAGTTCCCAACTGGAGGTTCAGGATCACATTCAGGTTCGATGTCAATTTCAGGAAAGGGATAACTTGCCAGAATGTCCAGGCGACTTTCATAACTTGGAGTTTGGTCAAGTTCAAATGTGTGTTCTGAAATTGAATCTGGATTCCCAAATGACATGATTCATGGGTCCAATCAGTAGAGTTAGGGATGTAAGGATTGGTCAAAGGTTGATAAGAAAGATTTTCCTCACTCTCATTGATCAATTCGCTCATAAGTGAATCTAACCTACTGATAGGCCGTGTAACAGAACTTAGATTCGGAATCATGTCTTCCACACTCTTTGCAATTGGTTCTTCTTGAAAAGATGAGTATGGAAGTTGGTTTTGGAAATGATGGTGAAATTGTGAGTCCATCGGATTTTGCGGTTGCTGCTCGAACTCACGCAAGGGTTCCATACTCAAGTCCAGTATTGAAGTTTGTTCATTTTAAATTGGTGAGACTGGAAAGATGAGTAGGACTCTTGAAAATTTGGTTGAGATGATGAGTTAAACATGTTTTGCATTCTTTCACAAAAGACTTCCAAACGCTTTGCTAGCTCAAATTCTTCTTCAATTGGATGCTCTAGAAAAGGGTATGTGGAGTTTGATGTGGGAAGGATTGTGAATTGAGCAAATTTTAAACTTATTGTAGGGATTCTTCCATACTCCTTTCCAAATCAGATTTTTCTTCGGTTGGTAAAACAGGAAAAGGAGTATATGAACCAAAATTGGGGAATGAACTTTGTGAAAATTATGGACAAGGCGGTTGAAAATTAGGTGAATCCCCATTGACTCTGTGAAGAGTTGAAATTATTTTGAAAATTATAGTCATATGATTGAGGATATGGATCATATTGAGTCGGATAATCTCAACTCGGCATATATGGTTGGTTCATGTTGTATATAGCCGGGTTGGAGTTATCTGAGTCAAATGAGGTCGGGGTGAAATATGGAGTCATATTATAATTGAAAGAATTATTGTTGTTAAAATCCATTTCACAATATACAAAAAGAAAGAAAAATAAACAAACAAACAAATAAAGAAAAAGAAAAAGAAAAAGAAAAAGCTTATGCCAGGGTTGACTTAAACCTAGACGACTCCTAACTGGTTAGACTGTCCACGGAGGGTATATCGTCAGAATCTGACCACAAGTTAATCGGCCAGGTAGGGGCAAGATCGGTGGGAGGTATCCGTGCCAGAGCAACGGGCCTAATTATGTCAAACCACCGTTCTTCGAGGTTTCGCCTCTCAATCCCCAACCTTAGACACCGATTTAGTAAGAGTCAAATTCTAACAACTTTCCCCTTAGGTCAATCTCCTAAATGAGTCCGAGATGTCCCTAAGGACCAACGTCTAGCAATTTTTATTAGGCTGGAGTTGTGTGAGTAGGGAGGTGATTTTTGGGCTAAGGGAGGGTAATGACTTTCCCACCTTATGTTGTTTTGGGTTTTGTCCTTAAGTTAATTTGTGCAAGTGTGCAATATAGATAAGCATGAACACAAAAAAGTGAGTAAATCACTGAAGTGTTTGTCCTAACTATATGCTATGCAATATGTACACCTCCTTTCAATATCACAACAACACAAGAATAAAATACAGTATATTGGAATGAAAATTGACACGTGCCTAGATGCAAATGTCTAAACCGTTTTAAAGCATCCAATTTTCATATTTTAGTTCTTAAAATTATTTACAGTGTATAGGTAATATAAAAATTAGCAGCAGAGTATAAGAATATACAAGAAGTTAGCCGACCACACAAAAGCAACTGTGGACTTCTACAATGCTAAAATTTAACCTGCACACCAAAAAATAAAGAAGAAAAGTTAACAAAAATGTGAAATCAAACTGTTCCCATCCCCGGCAACGACGCCAAAATTTGATCGGGGGAAAACTGCACATAAAAAATGTATGTTTTGAAAGTGATTTTTAAAGTGTGTGTGCTTTGGCTTCCTCGATACTTCCGTTATAGCATAGAGGCTAAAACGAGTCGAATCCACAAGGACGGGAGGCGATAAAAGCTTACACGATATGTTCACATGTATGTTAAAGATTCCTCAAAGTTTTAAAGAATGAAAAGAAAGCAAAGAATGAAAAGAGAGGTACGGTGAAATACGAAGAAGTGAGAAACATAAAAAAGAATGATATTTATAGCTTTTGGTATATTCCTAAAACAAGTGAAAGAGAAAGAAAACTCACGGCTACTAACTACTAATGACACCACCAACACGCTAACCTCTTAGTGATAGTTGCCTCACATGTATCATCGGCCATCACTAGTCCTTGGTTTAAGAGCGATTCAAAGCATGACCCATATGTAACTCATCACAACTCAACTTAACAAATTAGAGCAAGCTACACTTAAACCATCAAAACTAAAAGTAAGCATGGAGCAAAGTAATGTTAGCTTGTTAGAGAGTTAGGAAGTTAGAGTGTAAGATCCATCATCATGAGCCATCAATGGCTCTTGTAAGAGCAAGGCCAAATCGAGGCTATTAGATTCATGTGGATTATCAAATAAGAAGTTAGACTAGTTAGTGGTTAGTAGTTAGTTACTATGAGAGAAAAGTTAGCTACGCATGTAAAAGGAAGTAGAGAGAAAACAAAGAGAGGTAAAGAGAGAACCTTTCATAACTTGTCACCTTCTATTACAAGCACTCTTGTATTCCACTCATGTATAACTCTCTCCCCTAATACAAGATCTAAGGAAATGAAAAATACAAAGAGAAAGAAGGAGAAAAACTACACTACACTACCCTAAACTACAAAATAAAAATGAGAACTACACTAAACCTTGCATATCTCTCAACTCTGGAACCCGAGGGGGTATTTATAGCAACCAGGGAAGGGGCTGTAGGCTGTCTAAAAATCACAAGACAAGCCACCAAACGCAGAGATTCAAGATCAAGGCGCGTTGGCTCAACGCCCGCGTCTCCGCATCAAGGCGCGTTGGCTCAACGCCCGCGTCTCAGCATCAAGGCGCAACGCCCGCGTCTCAGCATCAAGGCGCGTTGGCTCAACGCCCGCGTCTCAGCATCAGGCGCGTTGGCTCAACGCCCGCGTCTCAGCATCAAGGCGCGTTGGCTCAACGCCCGCGTCTCCGCATCAAGGCGCGTTGGCTCAACGCCCGCGTCTCCGCAACAAGGTGCCCCCACCTTGGTTGTAACCACCCGGATTGCGGGGCCATCCACCGCCCATGTAGCGGAAAGTTGGCCCTCATCGTGGAGCACTTTTAGGGGGCACGATCACCCCTAAAAACCCTATAAATAGTCCCGTCACTATTGATGACGACGACAAGGATCGGGCAAAGGAGAGATTCCGAGAAGAAAAAAAAGGAGAGATCATCGACAGAGAGAGAGAGAGAAGACTCTTCAGCGAGCTTACTGAGTACTAGCCGCTCTTCGCCTACCTCCTCTTCTAGAGTTTTGGTAGACGGAGCTGAGTTACTCCCTCTACCTGCCAAGGAGAAGATCCCTCGACGGTCCAGGACGGTCATCTGGTCAACGGAGAACAAGATTCACTCTCCACCGCCACCCGAAGAACCCAGCACTAAACAAAGGGGGAATTCAAGATTCAATATTCTCCCTCCCTTGTAACCGAAAGATTAAGCCGGCTGTAATTTTTCATCTGATTCAAGGAAATTTTACTCCCAGCCCCCCTCCTTTTCCGCGTCAAACAAGAGATGGCGACTCCCCGCTGGGGAATCTGTTTGTCACTGATGAACAAGCTGTGGCGCAGGATGATGTTCTCCGTAAGGGGAAGATGGTCGAAACGCTCGTTGTCGAGTTCGACTAGGCGAAGTATGAAGAGTTCCTCTCTTCTGGCTCCAAGAGCCCAAAGACCCGCGTCTGCCGCAGGGTCTCAACTGAAAAGTTACCCAAGCCCAATCTGAGGCTCTGCCGGGTGCCGATGCCCACTGTGCCAAGACAAGTTCACGCGCCAACGCCTCCCAGAAGGCCCGCGTGACCTCAGGCACTGCTGTTGCGATCAACCGCGTCGCACAGAACACACGCGCCAACGCCTCCCAGAAGGCCCGCGTGGTCCCAGGCACCACTGCTGCTGCGATCAACTGCGTCGCGCAGAATACCCGCGTCAACGTCTCTCAGGAGACCCGCGTGGTGAACACTCTTGATTCTGTAGACCAGGAGGTTGTTGGTTTCTCCCCTCCTCCACGACGCAACCGAATGCTGAGCGTCGACAGAGGAGACGCGCGCGTCAACTCCAAGTCGGAACCGTTGGTTGTCTGACTGGGGGTGGACGCGGCGTACAATCTGATGCCTTGCCCGCACCTCGTCCAGTGCGTGAGATCCGCGTTTGGCGACCCAAACGCGAGACTCCTCAAGTTGAGTCCTCTGAGGACCAACTCATCAAACGCCAGGGTGAAACCTCCGCGTCTTTTCAAACGCAGGAAGTACGCACTCGTAGGCGTGGGGCCCAGCAGCCCGCTCTCTCTCAAGCAACTCTGCCCAACGCATCAGGCAGCAACGCGAGACTCGCGTGCGCGTCATACAGCCGCGTCATGAGAGCCGCGTCCCTGAAGTCTGCGTCCAGGCTGAACAGCACATGACTGTCTCCCGTCTTCGACGTTGCGAGACCAGTCTCTTTAATCCCCCTCCCACGGATTTGAGGGTTTTTTGACAAGGAAAAGAAGTGCCAATCAAGCCACTTCGTCATGCTGCTGTCAACAGCTCATCCATATGCTCTCTGGATGCCATTATGGATCAGGCATGCACCAGCAGTCCTTAATCAGACAGCTGACCCTGATTCCCCCGTCAGCCAAAAGAAGACGCTCCCACAGAAGGAGAACCTTTTCAGATGTTGAATACCCGGAGCTTACTGCAAACATGACTAGCAGAAGCAAGGGAAAACAACCAATGGTCAACTCAGAGGAATCTGACTCTGAGCCGAAGGGGTGTATCACACACTCGCACCCAGACGGGGCCATTCCCCCTATTGACTATAATGCCTTAGCCCGCGGCATTAGAATGGGTGATTCTCACTCCGCTGTAGTGGAGTCGCAGGCTTCAAACTCTTCCGTCGAGAAGGAGGCTTCCGCCTACATGGCAGACACTCCTGAGGAGACGGCCAGGCGTTTAGAACAGACGCAGAAGCGCCAGATGGATATAATCGCCTCTCAACAGAGATCCATTGACTCCCTCAAGCATATGCTTGAGAAATTGCTTGAAGAAAGAGCGAGATCTCCCTCCTAGACGGCCGAAGGGGAAAGGGAGAAAGGGAGAAAGCCTACCCTCCGAACCTTCCGACGAGACACGACGATCTACCTCGGATGTGTCCAAGCCCTCGTCGCAGGCAAGAAGCGACCCAGACCCGGAAAAGGCTCATGCTAAAAGAATGAGCCTGCTGGAGCAACGACTCAATGCCCTTGCCAGTCGTAAAGATCTCCAAGAGGCTGGAGTAGTCCGGCCCTATCCGGCCGAGTGGGACTTAGTCTCGTACCCTCCTAAGTTTAAGGCTCCAACTCTCCAAGCATTTGACGGGAAGGGGTCACCCAACCAGCACATCTACTACTTCAAATCCCAGACCGGGAATGTAGTAGATAACGACGCTATACTGACGCGACTGTTCATAGGCACCCTGAAAGGGTTGGCCTTTGAATGGTTCATGAAGCTCCCAGAAGGTTCAATCAAGAACTGGAGCAACTTGGAGAAGCTGTTTCTGACACGCTTCTTCGAAGATGACTCGGAAGTGACAATGCCCACCCTTTTAGCAACCAAACAGCGAAAGGGAGAGTCCGTCAAGTCTTTCGTAGAAAGATTTCGGAACGTGGTACTCCGATGTCCAAGCGGCATGACCCAGGCCACCCTGGTGGAAACATGTCGTCATAATCTCCAAACCTCACTCCTTGCTCAAATAGGAGTTGCTGAAAGCCGCACCTGGAAACAATTAGTCCAACAAGGTGAACAGGCTGAGAATTGTTGCCCGCGTCAGGGCAGAAGAAGGCAGGCCCAGGCCAGAGAGGTCAACAAGGCGTGCGCAGGACACATCCCTCCAGACAAAGCGGAAGGATAATTTGGCAACGGAGACCAATCTCCCGCCAAGCCCCAACCAGGCAAAGCGAGTGGCTCTTCAAGCCAGCCCCGCGCCAACAAGCAGTATTCCTTCAAGGAGGAACATGTCGATTCGCTCTTCGCTCTTCAAGTTACTCAACAAGAGCAACCGACTGAAGCTCCCTGAAATTAGGCGCCCAGACGAAGTCGGCAAGACCGACAATCCCAACTACTGCATGTACCACAGGATGTTGGGACATCCCACCAAAAGCTGCTACGTCTTCAAGGACATCCTTCAGGCTCTGATTGACGCGGAGGTGTTAAAGCTCCGACCAGAGCAGAAGAAGGTCACGGCCACGTAACGTCAGTTCTCCAGTTCGGGAGACAACCTCCTACACCTGCAGGGTAACTCCTATTCCAAGGGGAGAATTAAGTGGTCAACACAGACCCTCACCAGCAACAGGAGAAGGGCTTGGTACCCGTCCCTACGTCTCAAGGGGAAATCATGTGGGTCCACCCTGACCTAGTAGACAGCCAGCAGTGGACTACTGTAACCAACAGGAAGTCCAAAGGCAAGGCAAAAGCTTCGTCCTGCCATGTGGTATGTGCTTCCTCTCGAGAAGCAGAGGATGATGTTCCCTCACTGACTGATTCAGAAGAGGAAACAATAGTCTTGGCCGCAGAACCCAATCAACCGATGACGGGAACTCGTTCGGGACAACCTTACTTGAAGCAGTACGGCGAAGTGGCGTAAACCTCCGCAACCCGCTGCAGAGCCAACTAGGCCCTCCACGAAGCCGCCTGTGGAGAAGCAGAAGGAGACTCGATTCTCTCGAGCCCTTCAAAGAGGCATCGCGGAAGGGTCTTCGGCACCTTACCGCTTTGATGTCCTGGCTCAGCTGGCCAACATTCCGGCACGCATTACCTTGTATGAACTTCTTAGACTATCAAAGTCGACCAGGGAAGCTCTGCAAGAAGCTCTGGCAAATGCTGAGGTCTTCATGACCCAGGTGCCGAAGGAGGAAGATGTAGAGGATTGCCTCCACACTTCCCAGAATGCCCCTGCATCACCTTCACGACAGATGATATGCAGGTGAAAGGGAAGCATGATCGACCCCTGTACTTCACAGGTTACATCGGATCATCTGAGGTGAACCGCATTCAGGTAGATCCAGGGTCCGCATTGAGCATTATGCCCCGCCGAGTCATGCAACACCTCGGCATCCCTACCCACCGTCTGAGCCCTACACAGACGACCATTTACGGGTTCAATGCCAACGGTACCCGTCCGATGGGGAAGATCAAGCTCAAGTGCCAGATTGGGAGCCTCAAGTCGGAGGTGACGTGCTACGTCATCGATGCCGACACTTCCTACAATCTGCTGCTGGGACGACCATGGATCCACCGCAACTCCATCGTTCCCTCCACTCTTCACCAAGTCATGAAATACATTGACGCGAGTGGGAAGGTGCAAACGTTGGTTGCCGAAAGGTTCCGTTCAAGGGGGTCGAGAATTATTTCACGGATTCCCGCTTATATCAGGATCCGGTGGATGAAACCCCGCAACTGGAGGCGCCAGACTCTGGTAATGAGGCTGACACTGAGCCCGAGCAAGAAAAGTGCCTGTGGGAGTTAGAACCACTTGTAAAGAGCACTAATAAGCTCGATGTTGATAATACCACCGACGATGCAGGCGGTTGGTATATTAATGAGAATCTAGACTTTGAGTATTTTTCTGCGTGTGCATCCGATTCAATACCGTCGGATACTACTACCGACGTAGACGATGACATCTGGTCGGCAATGGATGCTTTGACATCATTGCATGTACCAGTAAAATCATCTTTCGGGACATACCAGGATAATGGCAATGGCGCAAGAATCTATATTTATGGTTCCAGCCAGACGAAAAGGCCAAAGACCAATACTTTTTGGGCGAATCTCGTCTAAACCGATGCCTCACGAAGAATCGGAAGGCGAGGAAGAATCCCCTCAGTTCGATCATTATGAACCAAAAGCGCTCAGAATGATGAAACGCATGGGATATGACCTAACCAACAGGCCCGGATTAAACTTCGGTAAAGGAAGGAGAACGCTGCTCCGGTCCTTTGTGCCGAAAGGGAAAGCACCTGATTATTATCATCAGACGCGCCGGGGGTTGGGCTATGTATCAACTCCAGTCCCATCAGCCTCTGATTCTCGAGAGTCGTCAGGTCACGATTGCTCTTCAGACACGTCATCGTGGGAGTCAGATGTCAGTGTCGCAACATCTTCAAAGGGCTTTCAGTAAACATGGTTTCAACAGGCCATCTGGAAGATGAAGATGAAGAAATGATCCAACCTGATACAGATCCTTGGATCAAACATTTGAATGCTCTTTGGGATATCCGCTTTGAACAGCGTGAGCCACCCACAGAAGATAAGGTTGTTCAAATCAACCTAGGAGATGAGGCCAACCCCAAGCCCATTTTCATAAGTGACGGCTTGTCACCTTCGAAAAGGAGGATCTAATATCTCTTGTACAAGAGTATATAGACGTCTTCGCCTGGAATTATGAGGACATGCCTGGACTTGATCCTCAAGTGGCTATGCATCGCCTCAACATCAATTCGGACGTAAAACCTGTCAACAACAGCAGCGACGGTTCCGTCCCGAAATAATGGAAGCAATTCAATCAGAAGTTAGAAAGCTCATCGATTCTGGCTTCATCCGGGAAGAACAACATCCCGACTGGTAGCCAACATCGTCCCCGTCGCCAAGAAGAACGGGAAGATCCGGATCTGCATCGACTTCCGCGATCTGAACGAGGCCTGTCCCAAAGACGAATTCCCATTGCCAATCACAGATGTCATGATTGACAATACTTGTGGATTCGAACGATGTCCTTCATGGACGGATTCTCAGGATACAATCAAATCAAGATGTATCCTGATGATGAAAAGCATACCTCCTTCAGGACACCTCTAGGAGTATATTGCTACACCGTCATGCCCTTCGGACTGAAAATGCAGGGGCAACATACCAAAGGGCCATGAATGCTATTTTCCATCAGCAAATGCGGAAAACGGTGGAATGCTATGTTGACGACATTGCAGTAAAAAGCCGCACTAAAGGCGATCACGTAGCAGACCTGAAGGTGGTCTTCGACATCATGCGGGCTCATCAATTGAAGATGAATCCCACCAAGTCCTTCCTGGGGGTAGCCAGTGGCAAATTCCTAGGATTTGTTGTGACTTCCACAGGAATCCATTTGGACCCGAAAGATCCGCGCTATCCGGAGATGCAACCCCCGAAAAGCCTCAAGGAGCTCAGGGGATTACAGGGACGATTGGCGTACATCCGCAGGTTCATCTCAAACCTTTCCGGAAGATGCCAACCCTTCGCTAAGCTGATGAAGAAGGGTGTCTCGTCATTTGGGACGATGCTTGCCAACAAGCGTTTGAGGAAATCAAACAATACTCACCCAACCACCAGTCCTGGCAGCCCCGGTGTCCGGAAAGCCGTTTCTGGTGTACGTCCGAGCGATGGATCATTCTTGGGAGCTCTACTAGCTCAGATGACGATCAGGACGTGAGCAAGCAATCTACTATCTAAGTAGAACAATGATCGGAGCCGAACATCGGTATAACCCGATCGAGAGGAATGTTTGGCACTGGTGTTCGCTATCCAGAAAATGCGACACTATCTGGTAGGCCAGACTATAAATGTCATATCAAAAGTCAATCCTTTGAGGTTACTTATGACAAAGCTTCTTCACTAAATGGCCGGCTGGCAAAATGGGCCATGTTGCTATCTCAGTATGATATGCACTTTCTGCCGCAGAAAGCCATTAAGGGACAAGCGGTGGCAGACTTCCTAACTGAACACCCAGATCCGAGGGCAGCCAAAGTCTACGAGGATCTCCAGACGAAGTGGCCGAAGCCTACCTGACTCAGACATCGTTCGAAGTCAAGTGTGGCAACTTTTCTTCGACGGTGCATCAAGGACAACCCCAAGGGACACGTAGTGGCGGGGTAGGAGTAGTACTTGTCTCCCCACAAAATTATGTGATACCCC
>JAVJIF010002881.1:0-113062 GCA_038442645.1 Agave tequilana
GTATTTAAAATGATTGATATATCCTTTCCAAATCACCGTAGTAGCAGTGGCTATACGGGTCGAATCCTCAAGGAGAGCTTGCGATGGAAGCGTTACGGTTCGAAGTGAAGATAGAAAACGAAGGTTCTTCTTTGTTTTTAAAAGAATTGAAAAGAATTGGAAAAAGAAGTAAAAGACTTGGTGGATTTGTGCATGATGGAAAATGAAAAGAAATCGAAGAAGAGATTTGCTTTGGAATTAAACTAAAGGAAAGAAAACTTTATAAAAGATCTAAGGATGGAGAAAACCATGACTAGCTAATCTTACTAATTTGCTAAACTTACTAAACTCCGTGATGGTGATACGTGCCTCATGTTGATTCATCGGCATATGTTTGTCTTGCGTGTTGGTCTAGTTGCTTTCCCACTTGGATGACGGGTGATCATTCTTGGACTTGTCTTGTAGCCTCATAGATGTCATAGGCCTACAAGATAGACTTTCAATGGTAGAATCAAAGAGCGACACTCAAGGGATGCTAAGGAAGAAGATACAACATTCATTAATTGAAGTAAAGAAGTTGTACAACAAATAGCATATGGTTGGTGATCCATCTCCATGTTCCATCAAGGCACTTGTTCTAAAGACAAGGTTCTAAATGAGGCACACATGAATCATATGGAATTACAACAAGAGATTGCCAAGCATGAAAGTAACCCATCGGGGATGAAAAAGACTCAATCAATTGCAAGATGAAGAATTAGCAATCACCCAAGAGTTAGTAGTTAAGCAAGATTAGTGGTTAGCTAGTCATGTTAGAAGAAGTTAGCTAGCCATAAGAAAAGAAAAGCAATGCATGAATAAAAGTGCAATGAAAGTAAAGCTTGAATTAAAGAAAGCAAGTGAATACTAGAAAATACAATAGAAGAGAAAAGAGAATGGATTAATCCTTGATTCACAAGTTGTCACTCCTTGGTTTACACAAGCTTTCTCTCTCTTACAATCTCTCTCTTTGCAGAATTTCTAGGGAGGAAGAAGAAGACCTAAAGCACTAAATCCTAGAAAAAACTACAAAATACAAGCTCTATCCTCTAATCTCCTCTCTTCTCCCTCTTTTGCGAAGGCCCTGGTGGTGTATTTATAGCCTCAGAGAGAAGCATCTAGAGCCTAGGTTGTTGGAGAGAATCTCGGCTCAACAGCCTTGTAACTGCCGCAGATACGCGGCAAAATCCTGGAAAGCGCGGCAAAATCTTGGCCGTTGAGGCCGAGATTTCTGGTGCGAGTTTGTTACAGGTTGTTAGCCACGTGGACCTTCTGGAAGTCTGACTTGGCGCGATCCTGGACTCAACCTTTGGGCTCTTTTTTGGGCTTTGATTTATTTTCCTTTAATTCTTGATAATTAAAGGGATTTTGGGCTTTTCTCTATTAGAATATGGACCTGCAAAAAATAGAGAGAAAAAGATTAAAAATCACATTTTTATTTACAATATGCAAGGTATGGATGTGGTAAAATATGCAAAAATGAATAACAATCACACCCCCATACCTAGCTTTTGCTCGTCCTCGAGCAAAAAAGAAAGAAAAGAAAATCCTAACTAGTTTATTACACCACTTTCGTAGGTGACACGATTGCTCTGAGCATGTGCAACACGCCGTTAAACCTCTAGGTTACCCTAGAGGAGGAGTGTTGTCTCCTGAGAGTTTTCAGCGGATTGCACCCACAAAATCCATAAAGAAAATAAAAGGGTTAGTGAAAATTTTGATCCATGTTTTAAAGATTCTCACTTAAGTTATAGGTTTCAGGTTACCCTAAACTTGTCATTCCTCTTATAAGCATCTATTTGGAGTTTCGTTTTCATCTTAGGTTAAGTTTTTAGGGAAAAGATCAAAAAACCGGATTTGCATCAATCCTAGGATATATACATCTATAAATATGAAGGATCTTTCTTAGACTAAGTTCATTTATTTACTAATATATATAACTTTTTTTTTTATATATACAATATTTATTTATTTATATTTTCTTAGCATCCTTAGGCTTTCTAATTTACCCTTATAACGAGCCTCTTACGGATGACTCCCAAACCAGTCGGTCTTAGGGCACCAGATGAGAAAACATCCCTCGGGTTAGAGGTCTCGAGTAAAAAAGGCCACGAAGGAATTTAAGGACTTAACCACCTTTAGGCGTGATTAGCAATGCTTCTTGAGGCACGACTAACCAGCTTAATTAGTGGCTAAGTAATTATTATTTATTTATAAACATATTTATTATTCTTTATTTTTTTCTTTTTCTATATATTTTTAATTATATATATATGTAAATAAAGTCACAAAGTCTTTGATTAATCCTTCAATATGTTTAATGTATATATCCTAAAGAAAGAATTAAAATCTTGTAATTTTTCTAATCCTTATTACTTAACCTAAAAATCTAACAAAACTCCTCTTTTCGACTTATAATTAGAAATCTTAGTTTAGAGCTTCCTTAATCCCTAAAGTTAAGTTTGATTCTTTAAGCATGGATCAAGAATTTCCTTTTTTATAATTTTTTTCTTTTTCTTTTTCTTTTTTTGTTTTTTTAAAAAAAATAAAATCTAACAAGAAAATAGAAAATCTAAAAAGAAAGGTAAAATCTAAAAGAAAATAAAAACCTAAAAAGAAAGTGAAAATCCTAAAAATAAAAAAATAAAAAACCTAAAAAGAAAATAAAAAATCCTAGGTTAGCATCTACCCCCCCATACCTATCTCATGCATTGTCCCCAATGTATGCAAGATGAAATGATGCATGAAATAGGTAAAGGTATGAAGCTACTCCCTCCGTCGCTTTGGACCAGCAGTGTGCTAGGTCCAGCCGACTGTGATCGTCTCAGCGCACCCTCGATACTATCCAACCTAGAGGATTGCTCCTCTACCTTCTTCCTAAGAAGAACCTGCCCCCGAAAGATCTTCTTCATGCCCCTCCAGATAGTGGACATGAAGGCACGTGAATCAGATGGGGGGTCCTGCCTCCATAATTGCGGCTCATCTTCTTTCTCTAAGCTTTCCTCCGAAGAGGACTCCACAGGTATATCTTCGGGTTGGACACTAGGTGTCCAAACCGCGTGCAAACAACTGTTATATGAACTGGTGGGTCTCTCTGCAGTAACAAATACTCGGTCAAAAGAATCAAAGACATCGTCCGGTAGGAAAGTCCTACACAGACGTGTAATCAGGATGGGATAGGAATATTTGGCACCCCGAGTACGGGAGGAATTGGCAAGGATTGCGTGGAAGAGGGCCTTATTTAAACAGACAGTGTGTTGCCGAGTCATCAAATCATGTATTATTTGCAACACAGGTCTGTTAAAGGTTGTGGTGTGGTCTAGCCCTGAGATGTTGCGTTGGATCCAGCGTCCAACGCAATGCACATTTCTAAACGTGGTGCTAGCCTTTAGCCCCCGATCCTGCTCTGTACAACGAACCCCCATAACAGTCATGTACTCAATCAGTGGAAGAGGGTCGCTGTGTTGTGTGATAGTCGGGACATTTGTGTGTTCCTCAAGAAGAGGAATAGTGATGATCCAGTCGCCCATGGGCATGTGTACGGTAAATTGGTATGTTTGCGTGTCAACAGATGCATGGTCGATGTGAGTGTAAAACATTGTCACCAACTCGGGACAATAAAATGCGTTGTTCTCAGCAGTATCATACACTAAGGTATACCAATTCCAAACCCTAATGCGGTCTAAGAACATGTGCCCATATCCATTTGAATCACACAATATTCGCCCATGATATGAATTGAGATCAAAGCAATAAAAAGAAAAGATCGGAATTTGAACCGCCCCCGGAATTCGTGGGGGGAAACAAAAATTCGATCTCTGCAGAGGGTACAGGAAGGGCTGATGAAGTTTCTGGCACCAGATCGGCCACAAGCGCTTCAGATCGACTGGTGCAGAATTTGACGGCGCGCAGGAGACTTCAGGACTGCGCGGATTAGCGGCTGGGGTCGCGGGACGCGGCAGAAAGGAGGATTCTGGGAAGCAGAAAATTTTCAGAGGGCGGTGCTTGAAGGAACTTTTCAGATCTGAGATAATGTTTCCGTTTGAGGGAGGAGGGGTGAGGTAGAGAGGCTATTTATAGAAGGGAAAAATTTGAGAATCCCACTTTTATCCTAAGGTTAAAAGTGAATTTACCCTAGGGACTTGGAATTTTGAAAATGAGTTGGACCCTAGGGAAGAGATGTAGACCTAGGAATTTTAAATTTTGAATTTTGAAAGTGGGGAAACTCTTTTAAGCACAAAAGTCCCTCATTTATTATTATTTCTTTTTTTTATTATTATTTATTATTTACGAAAAGTGTACAAAAATTATTTACAAGAAATATTTACAAGTGTGTCCAGTGCCTAGGCTATTCTTTTGGTCTTTTCCCCCTGGCCCGTTTCCCATCATTCCAGTGTGTTTGTTTGCGCGAGCTTGGTTGGGAAACGAGTTCAATTACTTTCTTAGCCCTAGGCATCGCCAGCTTCAATTTCTCACTGTTATTCATCCGCATTTCACCACAATGTTCCCTAAAGAATTCCTTATCACCACTTTCACTCTGAGTCTCATTACTTCCAATGTAAGGAATTTCAGCTCCTCTCCATACAATTCTTCAAAACTCAGGTCAACATTTTCCTTAGGAAGTGTACAATCAGTTAACCTACCCCGAGTTGGCTCATCCAGACACATGATCTCATCAGCGAAAAGGTCTTCAAAGGATATGTCAATTGGAGGTTCTTGAACTATATCCTCTTGGGATACAGTCACAGTGGGCTCAGTGAAAGTGAAAATATCCAAATCAACTTTCCCCTTTTGAAAGGGTACTCGGACAGTAGGATTTTCATTTTAAGAGAATCACAAATTGTGACTCATCTTGTGAATCTTCACTTACTTCCTCACAATTGTCTTTAACAAAGCTGACCTCGAATGTTTGATCTTTTGTCTTACGAGGCTGTGTGGAAGATATTCAGTTCATGAGTCATGTTACCAAAGGTTAACCTCATTGATCCATTCCGGCAATTGATTATGGCATTTGCTGTAGCCAGGAATGGTCGTCCCAAAATGACAGGAGTTTGAGCCCTTTGATTGGAATTAGACACAGGTTGTGTCTCAAGGACTACAAAATCAACAGGGTATATGAACTCCCCAACTCTGACAAGGACATCGTGAATTTCCCCTTGGGTCTCTTGACAGAACGATCAGCCAATTGTATGGTCATTTGGGTCGGGAGAAGATCGCCTAACCCTAATTGTTGGCACACAGATAAAGGTAAGAGATTGATGCTGGCCCTCAAATCAAGTAGTGCCCTATTGATGGTAGTCTGTCCTATGATGCATGAAATGGTGGGGCTCCCTGGGTCTTTGTATTTTACAGGAGTTGGACCAGTGAGCAACTCGCTAATGGTTGATGCTAGGAAGACTTTCTTAGGGACTTGTGTTTTCCTCTTCTTAGTGCACATTTCCTTTAAGAATTTGGCATATGATGGCACTTGTTGTATGGCATCAAGAAGAGGGACATTGATTTGGACCTTGTTGAACATTTCTTTTATCTTCTCCATGTGAGCATTTGACTTGTGATTTATAAGCCTATTTGGAAATGGTACACTAGGCTTATAAGGTTGCTCATCTACCTTTTCTTTACCCTTGGCTTTTGAAGTGGATGGCTCTGTACTAGAGGATGTTTGTCAGAAGCTGGTTGCATTAGGACAGGAGGTGTTGGCTTTGGTACTGGATGAGATGATTGACTAGAAACCTTATTGTCTATCTATTTTCAGATCTCAGGGTATGAATAGCATGACAATGACTTGGGCCCGTGTCTTCCACTTCATGCAAAGGGAAGTGATGTTTGGGATTTGGCAATGGCTGGCTTGGTAACAGTCCTTTTTGTCTCTCATTTACTGAATTATCCAATTGCCCAATTTGGATCTGAACTTTATTCATATCCTGTTGATAGTTCTTTGTAAAGGTTTCTAACATTTTCATCAACTCTGATATTTCTGAGTCATTCTGAGGTGGATGTTGATGATATGGAGACTGGAATTGTGATTGGTAGTGTGGTGGACTTTGATAAGGTTGTGATTGTGGTGGACTTTGAGATGGATGAAAATTCGGTGCATTACGATTGAAACTGGATGGGTGAGACTGAGCATTATATGGATGTGGAATTGGTGGCCTATGTTGCTCAGGACCAGACTGACTCCACAAAAAATTTGGATGGTTTCTCCATCCCAGATTATATGTGTTGGAGTATGGATTGTGAGGGGGTCTGGTAAAAGCTGCATTCGTGTTCTCCTGATATGATTGGGGCTGATACAAAGGACACTCCTCAAAAACATGGTTGAGATCATGACAGTAGGTGCAACCTGGTTTGATCAGAGGTGATGGGTTAACCTGATTGACCACAGAATTTTTCCTTGACTCAAGCAGTTCTATCCTCTTCATCAATTGTGTGATCTTGGCTTCCGCAGCTATAGAGGATTCTATGGAGTGCATACCAGTTCTGAAAGTGGTGGAAGTGAGTTTATCAGGGCATGACTCCCACTGAATCGTTTTCTCAGCTAAGGCTTCAAAGAGATCCCACCCCTGATTCTCATCTTTCTTCAAAAATTTCCCTTGGCACATGGATTCAAGGAGGGTTTTCGTTTGGTAATCTAGACCGTCATAGATAATCTGGCATTGACGCCATTTCTCTATGCCGTGATGAGGACATAGGGCTAAAAGATCTTTGAAACGCTCAAAATATTTCCAGAAAGGTTCGTGTGATTCCTGCTTGAATTGCATGATATTCTTTCGCATGAGGGCTGTTTTGTGGATAGGATAGAATTCTTAAGAAAGACTTTTACAAAATCATCCCATGAAGATATCGAATTGGCGGGAAGATTGTAAAGCCATTTCTTAGCTAAATCCTTCAGTGCAAACGGTATGAACCTTAACCTAACAGCATCCTCGGTCAATTGGGAAATTCTCATCATTACGCATACTTCTTCAAACTCTCGAATGAAGAAATACGCATCCTCAGACTCTAGACCATGAAATCGGGGAAGTGTATTAATGAATTGCGGTTTCAGCTCGAAGTGATTTCCATTGGGTTTAGGAAGAAGAATGCATGATGGCAGGGAGGTGCGAATCAGATAGAATCGATCTTGAAGTGAAACGTTATTTTCCATTGTGTCAAGTGGTTGTGTAAGTGCAAGTGTAGAAATTCTAACAAGTCTTGCAGAATCTGGATCACGGAACCACTCTTGCATATACAGTCACAAACAACGTGCACGATCACACCAGTGAAAAAAATGAAAATAACAAACAATAAAAGAAAAATCAATCCAAGCTATCTAGGATTCCTGGACCTAGACGACTCCTAACTGATTAGATCGTCCACGGGAGGTTTAGTGTAGACTTTGACTATAAGCTAATCAGCCAGGTCAGGGCAAGGTTGTTGGGAGGTTTTCCGTCAAAGACGTTCCTTAATTAAGTAACCACCAACCTTCGGGCTTTCGGCCCTCAATCCCTTTCCTAGACACTGATTTTACAAAAGTCAATTTCCAACACTTTTCCCCCTTAGGATAATCTCCTAAGTGAGTCCGGATGTCCCTAGGGCCAGCGTCTATCAGATTTTATTACAAGCTTGAGATTGTGAGTGCTTGAAAAATGATTTTCGGGCTAAGGAAAGGGTGATGAAATCCCCCACCTTATCTTATTTATGGGTGATGCCCTTAAAATCAGTTTGGTGCAAGTGCACAGTTATAAGCAGACAAGGTTCACTCAAAGCAATTAAAATCAAACAAGGAGTGAGTCCTATTCAATATGCAATGCACACGTACCTTGCATCCAGCACTCTTCAACAGTAAAGTAAAAGAATTAAAAAGACACGTGCCTAGAAATGCAAATGTCTAATCAATTTTTAACTTTGCAACAAATTTTTTACTGTTGATTATTAGCAGATATAAGGTGAAGCATACAAGAATTTAAGTATTGCAGCAGCTGTATTTTGCAGAGCAAGCAACCCTGCAGAAATTTGGTTAGTAGTTCACTCCTCCTTGCCGCGGATCCGCGGCTTTGGCCGTGGAATCGCGGCAATTCAGAGGGTAACTGGTTTCTGCTTTCAAGAGCAGAAGCTCAGAGCCACTTATATGTCACTGCAATGCAATTTTCCTGTTCTCTTCACCTGTAACCTGCAATAGAGAAGAAGATTCGTTTAGTTCTTCACTTGAAATCAAAAACCGTTGCTCTCCCCGGCAACGGCGCCAAAAAATTGATTAGGAAAAGAGTAGTGGAGTATAATTGCACAAATATTCAACACAAGAGAGAAGGTTTAGAGTCAACCTTAGGTGCTTGATCACTCCACAATGTATTTAAAATAATTGATGTATCCTTTCCAAATCACCGTAGTAGCAGTGGCTATACGGGTCGAATCCTCAGGGAGAGCTTGCGATGGGAGCGTTACGGTTCGAAGTGAAGATAGAAAACGAAGGTTCTTCTTTGTTTTAAAAGAATTGAAAAGAATTGGAAAAAGAAGTAAAAGACTTGGTGGATTTGTGCATGATGGAAAATGAAAAGAAATCGAAGAAGAGATTTGCTTTGGAATTAAACTAAAGGAAAGAAAACTTTATAAAAGATTTAAGGATGGAGAAAACCATGACTAGCTAACCTTACTAATTTGCTAAACTTACTAAACTCCGTGATGGTGATGCGTGTCTCATGTTGATTCATCGGCATATGTTTGTCTTGCGTGTTGGTCTAGTTGCTTTCCCACTTGGATGACGGGTGATCATTCTTGGACTTGTCTTGTAGCCTCATAGATGTCATAGGCCTACAAGATAGACTTTCAATGGTGGAATCAAAGAGCGACACTCAAGGGATGCTAAGGAAGAAGATACAACATTCATTAATTGAAGTAAAGAAGTTGTACAACAAATAGCATATGGTTGGTGATCCATCTCCATGTTCCATCATGGCACTTGTTCTAAAGACAAGGCTCTAAATGAGGCACACATGAATCATATGGAATTACAACGAGAGATTGCCAAGCATGAAAGTAACTCATCGGGGATGAAAAAGACTCAATCAATTGTAAGATGAAGAATTAGCAATCACCCAAGAGTTAGTAGTTAAGCAAGATTAGTGGTTAGCTAGTCATGTTAGAAGAAGTTAGCTAGCCATAAGAAAAGAAAAGCAATGCATGAATAAAAGTGCAATGAAAGTAAAGCTTGAATTAAAGAAAGCAAGTGAATACTAGAAAATGCAATAGAAGAGAAAAGAGAATGGATTAATCCTTACTTCACAAGTTGTCACTCCTTGGTTTACACAAGCTTTCTCTCTCTTACAATCTCTCTTTGCAGAATTTCTAGGGAGGAAGAAGAAGACCTAAAGCACTAAATCCTAGAAAAAACCTACAAAATACAAGCTCTATTCTCTATTCTCCTCTCTTCTCCCTCTTTTTGCGAAGGCCCTGGTGGTGTATTTATAGCCTCAGAGAGAAGCCTCTAGAGCCCAGGTTGTTGGAGAGAATCTCGGGCTCAACAGCCTTGTAACTGCCGCAGATACGCGGCAAAATCCTGGAAAGCGCGGCAAAATCTTGGCCGTTGAGGCCGAGATTTCTAGTGCGAGTTTGTTACAGGTTGTTAGCCACGTGGACCTTCTGGAAGTCTGACTTGGCGCGTGGATTTCTCCAGATCCTGGACTCAACCTTTGGGCTCTTTTTGGGCTTTGATTTATTTTCCTTTAATTCTTGATAATTAAAGGGATTTTGGGCCTTTTCTCTATTAGAATATGGACCTGCAAAAAATAGAGAGAAAAAGATTAAAAAATCACATTTTTATTTACAATATGCAAGGTATGGATGTGGTAAAATATGCAAAAATGAATAAAAATCAGTTTACATATGGCATAATATCACAAAAGTATAACTAGCAATCCTATGTATATAAAAAGAAATCTTTATGTGGAGAAGTTACCAAACCATAGGCATTCTCCAAAAATGGGTGCCTCTATGATAGTGATGCAAGCGACGATGTGTTCGTTGAGCGTTGATGCATCCACCACCCGGGCACCATCTTCCCCTAAGTCTTGGAGGAGGACGACCCACCTGCATTAATTAAGTTTGATGTGTCTTTTGGTACCCAAATCTTTTTGGGTCCTATAGGGTTAGTGTTTTCTCGAACCCAAACATTTTTATTTAATAAGCTTAGCTTAGCATAGCAAAATTTAGCTAAATGGCCTTTGCGGTCACAATATGCACAAGTATAAATTCTACCATACATGAATGCATGCTTGTGCGTGTGTGCATGTTTGTGAGAGTTTGAAGCATGATGATGATGAGTGTGTTTCCCTTGGGATATTCCTTTAGGAAACCTAGATGCAAGTTTAGTCATGTCAAAAGTATATTTCTTTAAAGTTGTATCCAAAACTTCAACTCGTTTTTGGATCTCTAAAAATTCGTTTTTGTTGCAAGTAGAAATAAGGCTTTTTCCTTTAAAAGATGTTTTATATTTTTCAAAATCCTTTTTTATCTTATCAAAAGAATTTGCTAATTCATTTTTCTCTTTTAAAATAAGTTCAAATTTACTTTTTAATGAATCATTTTCCTTTTTCAATTTTTTATTTTGAGTTTGAGAAATTTCATATCTACTTTGTAATTCTTCAAAAAATGTGCAAGCTCATCCATAATTAAGTCTTCATCATCTAGAGAGTTTTCTAGACATACCTTGGTAGTATCCTCGCCATGTGCCATGAAGCACATGTGAGCGGCATCGATCTCCTCTTTAGATTCCGACTCCGAATCATCCATGTGGCCACCATCGCCTTTTTCTTCTTTTTCCCATTCTTGGAGATAGTAGCTTGTAGAGAGGGGCAATCGGCAATTAGGTGTCCCGTCTTCTTGCAATGAAAACACGGACCCGGTTCCTCTCTCTTCCTTTCAAATCTTCCTTGAGGTTTCCCTCCTCGGAAGTTGCTTTGTCTACCCTTTTTGTAGAACATTTTGCCCACCTTCCTTATGAGCATGGCAAAGTCTTCATCATAGTCTTCCGATGAATCCTCTTCATCATGGGTGGATGGAATGGCTTTAAAAGTAAGGGCTTTCTTCTTTGGTGCCTCCCTTTCTTCCCTTACTTTCATCTCCATCTCGTGAGTTTTGAGATTGCCGATGAAGCTGGAGAAGTCCATCTCCTCCCTATCATTTAGCTTCTTGAAGGTGGTTGCCTTGACTTCCCAAGACTTGGGAAGAGCTCTAATGACCTTCCGGATCTTTTGGTCATTATCGATGGTGTCACCTAAAGAAGATAGAGCATTAGTGATCTTGGTAAAACGGGTGAGCATATCATCTATGCATTCATTTTCAGGCATATAAAAATTCTCATATTGAGAACAGAGCAAGTCAATTTTAGATCTCTTGACTTGAGACGTTCCCTCATGAGTCACAATAAGAACATTCCAAACTTCAAAAGCAGATTTACAGTTAATGATGCGTGAAAGATCATCTTCATTTAAAGCTTGGGTGAGTGCATATTGGGTTCTAGCATTTGCTTCATAGTCCTTAGTGGTGTCTTTGGACCATGTTTTCTCATCAGCGAGAGGTTCACTAAATTCTTTGGTGATGGACCTAGCAACTCTAACTCTTAGGGATTTTAGGAAAAGGTTCATTTTGACCTTCCAAATAGAGAAGTTCAATCCATCAAATTTGGGTGAGAACTTGATGCTAGAAAAATCAACAGATGCCATGAATACAAGTATAATGCACAACAAATAAAAAAAATGCAACAAATAGATATAGCAAAAGTGAGGATCTCCCTAAGGTGGTTAAACCAAATGCTAGGGTTAGGCTCTGATACCAATTGAAATCACCTAGAGGGGGGTGAATAGGTGATGGCTATACTAAGTGACAAATAATGCGGATTAAAAACTTTTTAACAATAAGCAACAATTATAAAAATACTTGCAAGAAAATGACAAGTAATAGAGTAAGTAAAGGAGAGATAGAGTTTAGAGAAAAGTGGACAATCGTAAAAACGAGGATATGTTTCGAGGTTCGAACCACTGCTCTACGTCCCCGCCTTCAACACGATGAAGGATTTTCACTATTGTTGATCCCACTGGATCGTCAATACAAGGACACACTTATCCTCTCTCACGATGCCACAATACCTACTCGGAGCACACTAGCTCGCTTGAGGCCGATGCCTCTACAACTTCTCAAAATGAAGGAAGGTGATCAACACTTGACCACAAACAATGGCTCACTTGCACAAGCCTACAACCAAGATGAGGAGATGATAATTTTGGGATTGTGTAGTGCACAAAACTAGAAGAGAAGTAGAGGAATGCTTCAAGCTAAAAGGATTAGAAATTTTGGCTCAAAGAAAATTTTTTATTAAAGGCTAAACTTTTGAAAACTTTTAGCTTTAACTTGTAAATCTTAATCATTTAGTTGTAGAACACTCCCTCTATTTATAGGGGATGAAAACTGGCTTACAAAGGTCAAGAGAGTCGTTGGGGGGGAAACTCAACACAAAATAAGTCAGAAAAAATAGCTGTTAGAAATTGTCAGAAAAGTCTGACTGCTGTCGGTCGACCGGGTCGGTCGACTGCCAACGGTCAGATTTTCGACCGTTGGGAAGGCGACCGAAGTCTCAACAGAGAGTGAGTCTCTCTGTTGGTCGACCGGTCTGGTCGACCGAGGAAAAACAGAGAGCACTGTATTGCTCTCGGTCGACCGATCGGTCGACCGATGTGCACACATGCACAAGGGTGCATGTCGGTCGACCGCCCCGGTCGACTGACAGAGCAATTCAGCTCTGCCAGCGGTCGACCGTGCGGTCGACCGGATGATCGGCAGAAAGCAAGCACAATAATAAGTAAATAGAGTGTGGGTCGAAGTTACTGCTTTTGCGATTCTTCCGTAGTAGCAAAGTGGCTATACGGGTCGTATCCACAAGGACGGGAGGGGATAGAAGCTTTACGGTTGATTCACGTTTATGTTAAAAGTTCTTCAAAGTTTTAAAGAATGAAAAGAAAAGAAAATAAAGAATAAAAAGAGAAGTACGGTGAAACACAAAGAAGTGAGAAACATAGAAAAGAATATGTTTGTGATTTTTGGATATTTTCCTAAAACAAGTGAAAGAGAAAGAAAACTCACGGCTACTAACTACTAATGACTCCACCAACATGCTAACCTCTTAGTGATAGTTGCCTCACAAGTATCATTGGCCATCACTAGTCCTTGGTTCAAAAGCGATTCAAAGCATGACCCATATGTAACTCTTCACAACCCAACTCAACAAACAAGTGCAAGCTACACTTAAATCATCAAAACTCAATAAGAGTAACCATGAAATAAAGTAATGTTAGCTTGTTAGAGAGTTAAGAAGTTAGAGTTAGATCCATCATCATGAGCCATCAATGGCTCTTGCAGGAGCAAGGCCAAAGTGAGGCTATTAGATTCATGTGGATTACCATAAAAGAAGTTAGCAAGTTGGTGATTAGTAGTTAGTTGCCATGAGAGAAAAGACTAGCTACACATGTAAAAGAGATTAGAGAGAAGAAAACAAAGATAAGGTAAGAGAGAACCTTTCATTGATTGTCACTTTCAATTACAAGCACTCTTACTTCCCAACATGTACTACCTCTCTCCCTAATACATGATCTACAAAATGGAACTTACAATGGAGGAGGAAGAAGAAACTACACTACCCTATCCTAAACTACAAAAGTGAAGATGAAACTACCCTAACTCAAACTACTCCTCCACCTCTTCATATCCCGTCCTCAGGAACCCCAGGGGGGTATTTATAGGCGCCAAGGGAACAGGGGGCCAGGGGACAAGATGTGAACCGAAATGGCGCGCGCGGCGCGGCCGTATTGCCGCGAAAACACGGCAAAAGCCGCGTTTCCGCGGCTGTCCTTGGTCGGCGCGCGCGGCGCCGCCTGGGGGGGCCAGGGGACATGATATGACCTGAAACGGCGCGCGCCGTGCGGCCACGTGATGGCTGCGCGCGCGGCGCTTCGAGCCCCGTGCTGCCCTTTTTGTCTCCCTGTCGGCTATGGCCCCTGGTTTCTGGTATGGCTGCGAAAACGCGACAAATGTCGCGTTTCCGCGGCTGTCCTTGGGCGGCGCGCGCGACGCCGCCTGCTGCATGCTGCGCTGTTGTTCCCCTGTCGGCTAAAGCTCCTGGTTTCTGGTTTGGCGCTCCTGATTTTGATAGAATCTGCTCTTTAGGTCAATAACTATTTTAATAGCCCTTTAATCACCAATTAAATGGTGATTTGGGTCATCTTCTTTATTTGCACACCATTGACCTAAGATCAAGTAAGAAAGATTTTATTAGCAGAATTTATTATCAAATAAATGTGAGAATGTGATGAAAATTATGCAAAATTAGAGACTAATCACACCCCCACACTTATCTTTTGCTCGTCCCGAGCAAAACAAAAAACTAAGAAAATTATTACACCACTTTCGCAGGTGACGCGATTGCACTGAGCATGTGCAACAAGCCGTTAAACCTCTAAGTTCCCCTTCGAGGAGGAGTTTTGTCTCCTGAGGGTTTTCAGCGGATTACACCCACAAAATCCATAAAGAAAGAAGTCAAATGTTAGTATTTTGAAAATGCATTTTTGAAATAGAGAGAAGTGTTGAAATATTTTTGCGAAAATATAAGTGATCCAAGGTCATAGGTTAACCAGAAATTAATCTTCCTTAAACTAAGTCGAAATGCAAAATCTTGTTATAAATTAAATGTAAGAATTTAAAATTGAATTGACTCTTTGATCCATTAGAAAAATATGCACTTTGTGAACTGTGAAGATTTTTGGGATATCGATTCTAACTTTCATGCCATTTATATATATATATATATTCTTCTTCCCTTAGTTTTCTTAGGCTTTCTTATTTACCCGGGTAGTGAGCCTTTAGCCGGTGACTCCCAAACCCGATGGTCTTAGGGCACCAGATGAGAAAACATCCCTCGGACTTAAGGACTCGAGTAAACAAGGCCACAATACTAAAGGGGATTATTTTATTTTTTTGTCCACCATTTTAGGTATGAATAATCATGCTTCCGGAGGCATAATTATCCAACTTCAATAAGTGGTTTTTATTTATCATAATAATTTTTTTAAATATATTTTTATGGCATTTCTAGTCTTTGTTTAAATCCCAAAAATTGTGTAAGTGTGAAGTGCATAAATCTAAAAAATTCAAGATCAAATTATCTTTTCAATTTTACTTTCTTAACCTATAATTTAGACAAGATCTATTATTTTGACTTGGTTTAAAATTTCAAAATTTTAGGTCTTCCTAATTCCTAAGATAATCTTAATTTTCTTAAAAATAAATCAAAAACTATTTCTCTTGTTTCAAAAAGTTTTGTAAAAAGAAAAGAAAAAGAGTTTCTATTTTTTTTTAAAAGAAGTGTAAAAGAAAGAAAATGAAAAACTAACTATGTTAGTAAGCCCTCCCCCACACTTATCGCATGCATGGTCCTCAATGCATCGTGAATGTGTATAGACATGAAACAAATGGAGAGGGAAGGAAGATTACCTCATGGTGGTGGCTCCGGTGGTGGTCGGATTGGGCCAAGCGTTGCGACCCAATCAAGATATCGTGGATCGTCCAGAAATCCACCAATGACCTCTAACATGACCCAATAAAAGAATGATTGATTGAATGGTCTTATTGAAAATTTTATCCCTATCTAATGGCCAAGTTTCAAAAATAATTACTGAGTCATTTTCTTCAACAGTCTTGTCCAACAATGAAGTGTGATTTTGAGAGATGAGTGATTTGGACTCAAATGGAACAGGAACAAAAACTGATACCGACTCGGGAAGTTGACTCAGATCAAGTCGAGAGTCAACAATGAGAGTCGAAATTGGGTCAAAAATAGGGTCCAAACCAAAGAATTGATATTCACACACTTTCCCCAATGATGAAGTGTGATAAGGAGAGATTGGTGATTCTATTTCACGGTGTACTGACACAGGATTCAATGTTGACTCCAGAATAGAGAAAGAATCTGGTAAAGATACCGGGGTCATTATTGAATCAAAAAGTAAAAAGGAATCATCTACTTGAGGTTCAGGATCACTTTCAGGTTCGATTTCAATTTCAGGAAAGGGATAACTTGCCAGAATGTCCAGGTGACTTTCATAACTTGGAGTTTGGTCAAGTTCAAATGTGTGTTCTGAAATTGAATCTAGATTTCCAAAATGACATGATTCATGGGTCCAATCAGTAGAGTTAGGGATATATGAATCGGTCAAAGGTTGACAAGAAAGGCTTTCCTCACTGTCAGTGATCAATTCGCTCAAAAGTGAATCTAACCTACTGATAGGCCGTGTAACAGAATTTGGATTCGGAATCATGTCTTCCATACTCTTTGTAATTGGTTCTTGAAAATATGAGTATGGAAGTTGATTTTGGAAATTATGGTGGATTTGTGAGTCCATCGGATTTTGCAATTGATGCTCGGACTCACGCAAGGGTTCCATACTCAAGTCCAGTACTGATGGTTGTTCATTTTGAATAGGTGAGACTGGAAAGGATGAGTAGGACTCTTGAAAATTGGTTGAGATAAGGAGTCCAACATGTTTTGCACTTTATCACAAAAGACTTCCAAACGCTTTTCTAGCTCAGATTCATCTTCAATTGGATGTTCTAGAAAAGAAGTATGTGGAATTTGATGTGGGAAGGATTTTGATTTGAGCAAATTTTGCATTTGTTGTAGGGACTCTTCTATACTCCTTTCCAATGATGATTTTTCTTCGGGTGATTCAGGAAAAGGAGTATATGAATCAAAATTGGGGAATGAATATTGTGAGATTTGTGGACAAGATGGTTGAAAATTAGACTCGGGGTAGGTGAATCCCCATGAACTCTGTGAAGAGTTGAAATTATTTTGAAAATTATGCTCATATGGTTGGGGATATGGGTCATATTGAGTCGGATAATCCCAACTCGGCATATAATGTTGGTTCATGTTGTACATTGCCGGGTCAGAGTTATCCGAGTTAAATGAGGTCGGTGTGAAATATGGATTCATATTATGATTGAAAGAATTATTCTTGTCAAAATCCATATCACAATTTACAAAAAAGAAGAAAACAAACAAACAATCAAACAAACAAAGAAAGAAAAAAGAAAACAAGCCTATGCTAGGGTGGACTTAGACCTAGACGATTCCTAACTGGTTAGACTATCCACAGGGGGTATATTGTCGGACGCTTACCACGAGTTAATCGGCCAGGTAGGGGCAAGATCAGTGGGAGGTATCCGTGCCGGAGCAACGGGCCTAATTATGTCAAACCACTGTTCTTCGAGGTTTCGCCTCTCAATCCCCAACCTTAGACACCGATTTGACAAGAGTCAACTTCTAACAATTTCCCTCTTAGGTCAATCTCCTAAATGAGTCCGAGATGTCCCTAGGGGCCAACGTTTGGCAATTTTTATTAAGGCTTGGGTTGTGTGAGTGGGGAGGTGATTTTTGGGCCAAGGGAGGGTAATAACTTCCCCACCTTATCTTGTTTTGGGTTTGCCCTTAAGTTAAATTTGTGCAAGTGTACAATATAGATAAGCATGAACACAAAACAGCGAGTAAATTACTGAAGTGTTTGTCCTATACTATATGCAATGCCATATGTATACCTCCTATCACAACAACATAAGAACAAAATACAGTATATTGGAATGAAAATTGACACGTGCCTAGATGCAAATGTCTAAACCATTTTAAAGCATCCAATTACTGTATTTTAGTTCTTTAAAAATTATTTACAGTGTACAGGTAATATGAATAAAAATTAGCAGCAGAATATAAAAATATACAAGAATTTACCTGACCACATTTGAGCAAGTGTGGACTTCTGTAATGCTAAAACTTTAACCTGCACACCAAAAACAAAGAAGAAAGGTTAACAAAATGTGAAATCAAACCGTTCCCATCCCCGGCAACGGCGCCAAAATTTGATCGGCAGAAAGCAAGCACAAGAATAAGTAAATAGAGTGTGGGTCGAAGTTACTGCTTTTGCGATTCTTCCGTAGTAGCAAAGTGTCTATACGGGTCGTATCCACAAGGACGGGAGGCGTTAGAAGCTTTACCGGTTGATTCACGTTTATGTTAAAAGTTCTTCAAAGTTTTAAAGAATGAAAAGAAAAGAAAATAAAGAATAAAAAGAGAAGTACGGTGAAACACAAAGAAGTGGGAAACATAGAAAAGAATATGTTTTTGATTTTTGGATATTTTCCTAAAACAAGTGAAAGAGAAAGAAAACTCACGGCTACTAACTACTAATGACTCCACCAACATGCTAACCTCTTAGTGATAGTTGCCTCACAAGTATCATTGGCCATCACTAGTCCTTGGTTCAAAAGCGATTCAAAGCATGACCCATATGTAACTCTTCACAACCCAACTCAACAAACAATTGCAAGCTATACTTAAATCATCAAAACTCAATAAGAGCAAGCATGAAATAAAGTAATGTTAGCTTGTTAGAGAGTTAAGAAGTTAGAGTTAGATCCATCATCATGAGCCATCAATGGCTCTTGCAAGAGCAAGGCCAAAGTGAGGCTATTAGATTCATGTGGATTACCATAAAAGAAGTTAGCAAGTTGGTGGTTAGTAGTTAGTTGCCTGAGAGAAAAGACTAGCTACACATGTAAAAGAGATTAGAGAGAAGAAAATAAAGATAAGGTAAGAGAGCACCTTTCATTGATTGTTATCTTCAATTACAAGCACTTGCTTCCCAACATGTACTACCTCTCTCCCTAATACATGATCTACAAAATGGAACTTACAATGGAGGAGGAAGAAGAAACTACACTACCCTATCCTAAACTACAAAAGTGAAGATGAAACTACCCTAACTCAAACTACTCCTCCACCTCTCCATATCCCGTCCTCAGGAACCCCAGGGGGGTATTTATAGGCGCCAAGGGAACAGGGGGCCAGGGGACAAGATGTGACCCGAAACGGCGCGCGCGGCGCGGCCGTATTGCCGCGGAAACGCGACAAAAGCCGCGTTTTCGCGGCTGTCCTTGGTCGGCGCGCGGCGCCGCCTGGGGGGGCCAGGGGACATGATATGACCCGAAACGGCGCGCGTCGCGCGGCCATATGGCCGCGGAAACACGGCCAAAGCCGCATTTCCGCGGCCACGTGATGGCTGCGCGCGCGGCGCTTCGAGCCCTGTGCTGCCCTTTTTGTCTCCCTGTCGGCTATGGCCCCTGGTTTCTGGTATGGCCACGAAAACGCGGCAAATATCGCGTTTCCACGGCTGTCCTTGGGCGGCGCGCGCGACGCCGCCTGCTGCGTGCTGCGCTGTTGTTCCCCTGTCGGCTAAAACTCCCGGTTTCTGGTTTGGCGCTCCTGGTTTTGATAGAATCTGCTCTTTAGGTCAATAGCTATTTTAATAGCCCTTTAATCACCAATTAAATGGTGATTTGGGTCATCTTCTTCATTTGCACACCATTGACCTAAGATCAAGCAAGAAAGATTTTATTAGCAGAATTTATTATCAAATAAATGTGAGAATGTGATGAAAATTATGCAAAATTAGAGACTAGTCACCGGACAAGGCCCAAAAAACTATTTTTCCAAAGGCTTTTTGAAGAAGGAAATTTTTGATAAAAATTCTTTGGATGAGTAAATACAAAATAGAGTTCTATGGCTTATAAGAACCAGGGTGTGATCATAGATCAACACCAAAAAGATTTGAACTTTATTTTGATAAACATCCTTTCTAAACAAAAAACGGTTTTTCTAAAAACTTGTTTTTTCGAAAATGATTTTTCCAAACTTTGTTTTTTCAAAACTAGGTTAGAAATTTTGTTATAAAAATTTGTTTGTAAGCATGAAGCAATATCAAATGTGTGTGTGACAATCCCAAGTTATCAACCTCTATCATCTCGGTTTTGACAAAAATAGACTATAAATCCTAACTAAAATGGAAAATATAAATCTTGTATAGTCTTCAACTTGTTTGATCCTGGAGCTCTCCTATTGTGCTGGGCTCTAGGATCCAAATCTTTGCGGCTTCCAAATAGTGAGTCTTGTATTGGAGCTTTCAACCAAACTATGATTTTTACCTGAAACTCATTTAAACAAAATTGTAAAAACATAACTATATATATTTTGTTATCATCAAAATTTCGGGCTAATGGCCTTTAGGCCAACAGTATTGGCTTTGAGATACGAGTCTCGCGCCTCTGCTGAGAAGAGACACAGACCTCGCATTATTGATTGTCATTTTTGTTGGCCCAAAGGCCTTCCACTCTAATTTTGATGATGATTAACTCATGTAGTTATATGTACTAATAATCTTGTGATTTTAGTTTCAGATCATTAATCAAGATATTAGTTTGTGATTAGCTTCAACAAGATGATTTGGAAGCTTTCACATGTTGATTCAAGAGCCCGAGCGTCAAAGATCATATATAGCACTTGCTCGGTGGATCAAGGAGTTTTGGATCGAGTCAGCTTGGAGATTGCGCTCTACAAGAAGACTTCGGTACCATAGTTTAGTTTTGTGTTTAGATCCAAAATTGTAAAGATTAGAATAGTATGATAATGCTCAAGTTCACAACACACACGTTTCATGTTTTGAATATTGGTTTTCGGTTTTTCGGTTTTAGGTTTAACCGATCTTGGTTTTCATGAATAGATAGATCAAAACAAGTTTACATGGTTTAATGTATATATGATTTGTTCTATATACATGCATGCTTTAATTTCCTAGACAAACTTAGTTTTGACTCACTTATTCATGTGTTTTATATTTTGGTATTTTTGACAAAACATATTTTGGAATTAAATGACAAAAACATGGATATATATTTGTTTCATGTATATTGGATTTCTATCCATATGCATCATGCTTCAAAGTGTTTAAATATCATGTTTTGTATTTGGAAGAGTTTTGGACAAAACGTATTTTCTATTCAAAATCCAAGTTTTAGAAAATACTGTTGGCCCAAAGTCCTTCCACTCTAGTTTTGATGATGATTAACTCATGTAGTTATGTGTACTAATAATCTTGTGATTTTAGTTTCAGATCTTTAATCAAGTTATTAGTAGGTGATTAGCTTCAACAAGATGATTTGGAAGCTACCCACATGTTGATTCAAGAGCCCAAGCGTCAAAGATCATATATAGCACTTGCTCCGTGGATCAAAGAGTTTTGGATCGAGTCGGCTTGGAGATTGCGCTCTACAAGAAGACATCGGTACCATAGTTTAGTTTTGGGTTTAGATCCTAATTGTAAAGATTAGAATAGTATGATAATGCTCAAGTTCACAACACACACGTTTCATGTTTTGAATATTGGTTCTTGGTTTTTCGGTTTTAGGTTTAACCGATCTTGGTTTTCATGAATAGATAGATCAAAACAAGTTTACATGGTTTAATGTATATATGATTTGTTCTATATACATGCATGCTTTAATTTCCTAGACAAACTTAGTTTTGACTCCTTTATTCATGTGTTATGTTTTGGTATTTTGACAAAACATATTTTGAAATTAAGAACAAAAACTATAATATGTATATGTTTCATGTATATTGGATTTCTATCCATATGCATCATGTTTCAAAATGTTTAAATATCATGTTTTTGTTTTTGGATGAGTTTTAGACAAAATGTATTTTCTATTCTAGAATCCAAGTTTTAGAAAATACAAGGTTTGGTTTTTGGTAAAAATGAAAAGACATAAAAATAGTTTTAATTGCTTGATATTTGAGTCAAAACTTTTATCACATGTTTATATATCAATGCAATTTGACAAAACTATTTTTGGGGATTTTTAGTAGTTTATAAGAATTTATTGGATATTTATTTTCTCAGATTTCTGACATGTTTTGGTGTCTGCCAGGCTGATCGGTCGACCGGTACGGTCGACCGCACCATGTAGACGGTCAACCGTATGGGTCGACTGACATGCACAGAAACGTGCACGCTGGCTACACCTATAGCCGGTCGACCGGGCCGGTCGACCGACTGAGAGCAGGTTTGCTCTCTGTTTGTTTGGGTCGACCGGGCGGTCGACTGCTAGCGCCAACGGGTCAAAAATTGACCGTTGGGCGGTCGACCGGGCGGTCGACCGTCAGGGTAATTCTGGCAAAAATTACAGCCAACGGCTATTTTCTGGATTAGCCTATAAATACCCCATTTGCAAGAGTTTTTCTCTAAGAATTTTTGGGCTAAAATTTTCATTCTCTCAGGTGTTTTTGCTGCAATAAAAATAGGTTTTTGGATTCAAATTGAACAATCTTTTTGGTGTTTTCATTAGGGTTTGAAAAATCAAAGAAAAGGGTTTTGGGAAAAGCTTTTGAATTGAACTTCTCTATCTTGGTTTCATTTATTTCCCAAAGATTTTCTTTGAGTTGCTAGTTTCAAATCCCTTGGTTTTCTCCACACTTGAGCAAAAATCTACTATCTAAATCTATAGGATATTTGTGTGGGAGAAGATATAATTTGTGGTTGTTGTTTTAGACCACCAAGTTGTAACCCAATCTTTTCTTAGCTTTGTGCTTTGGGTTGTATCCCTCAAGTTGTGAGGTGATCCTTGTATTGGTTTGTGGTTGTGGAGGAGGTTGAGATTATATTGGTTTTGAGTTTGCCTCAAGGAGGAGGTTGTGTTTGTTGGCTTGGAGTTGTGCCTCAAGGAGGAGGTTGTGATTGTAAAGAGAGGAGTTGGGTACTCCTTGTGAGAGTTCTTGGTGAACTAGCTAGTGGATTAGAAATCCTTCGTGTGTCGAAGGCGGGGATGTAGAGCTGGGTGCTCGAACCTCGATAACATATCTCTGTGTTTGCGATTGATCCATTGACTCTCTCTCTATCTCTCTCTTACTTTGTGTATTGTGCTAATTGCTATATCTTATACTTGCTTGTGTGTGTATCATTGTTGTAATTGCAATTAGTTTTTAAATTCCGCATTAAGTTCACTAGATTAGCATCGTCACCTATTCACCCCCCTTCTAGGTGACATTTTCAATTAGTATCAGAGCTAGCGCTCCTGATATTTAGGTTTAACCACCTAGGAGTGAGATCTTGATTTGCTAATCTTCATTTGCATTGTCATTTGCACACATATTAGTTTGCACTCATGGCTAGCCCTCCTATGTTTGATCATTTTAGACTTGATGCTTGGAAGGCTAATATGACTAAACATTTAAAAGACCTAAGACATCTAGTTTATCAAGCCATTACCATAGAATCCCTCCCAAATAGTAGCAAGCATAAGAAGGCCAATGCATTAGCACTTAGGGCACTTAGAGCATCTCTACATGAACATTTATTACATGTTTTTGATCGTTATGATTCGGCTTTTGCAGTTTGGAGCATCTTGACTTCGCCCGAGCTTCCAAGGATTATCAACAAGATGAGGAGATCTAAGAGAGAAAAGTCCGAAGAGCAATGCCTCATGGTCCAAGGGAAGAACTCCCTTGAGGTACAATCGGATTCTCAAATAGATGATAGCTCTAGTTCCTATTGTCATGGATGTTTTGAAGTTCAAACTTTGAATATGGAACTTGTTCAAAAGCTTGAGAATTTGTTAGAAGAACATGATTTGTTGAAAGATGATAATCTTGTTTTGAAAAATGAATTAAAGGATTTATGCTCTAATTTTGAATTGATGTTGCAAGAGAAGGAAGAGATTGCAAGTGAATGTGACTCACTTAAATCTCAACTCGAACTTGCTTTAAAGGAAAATGAATTTTTGAAAAACAAAAATGATTGTGATGATGTTGTAAAGCACAATGAGATTTTATCTTCAAAATTGGATTTTACTTTAAAGAAAATCTCACTTTGAAAAATGATATTGATGCAATTACAAAAGAATTGAATTTGGTTTTGAATAAAAATAAATCTTTGCAAAATGATATTGATATTCATGTTTGCCATGCTAGTGTAGCTTCTACTTCTTGCACACCTATAGCATGCTCCACTTTATCTTCTAGCATTGAAAATGATATAAATAATTTGAAGAAAAGTGTTGATTGTTTGGGCTCCACTTTGAGCCAATGTGCTTTAAATCACACTCGTTTGGAATCCTTGGTTCGCAAGAAACAAGCTCCAACTATGCATGCACACCCATCACGGCATACACATGCTCATCACGGACACAATCATAACATGTATGCTCATGTGTACACTTGTACACATTGTGGTCGAAAAGGCCACCTTGCTAGATTTTGCTATGATAGATTACATATGAAAATTTAGCAACTAATCTTGTTTAGGTTAGGAGAGATACTAACCCCGTGGACCCACAAGAAAATGGGTACCAAGATCCACCTCTTTGATGTTTGATGTAGGTGGAGGCTCTCGCATAACGTGAGAGTGTTGGTGCCTTGAGGTGGATGCATTCTAAGCTAAAAGGAGAACCATTTGGATGCTTCACTCTCAAGGAGATTAGGTGGGAGGACCACCGGGTGTTTTGAAGACATGGAGAGTTGCCCCTTCGGTTTTGGTAACAATCCCTTACTCCATTTAGTGTTACATGCTTTTTACATTCATTTTTTTTTGGCATGTTGTGTTTTGTTATGCTTGTGCCATGTTCATTAGAATAGTGTTATACATGTTTAGTTACTTGAGCACCTATATCTTATATGAATCTATATTTAGTGTTTTCACATTGTTTAAACTAACATGTATGCCCTAGATCTAATGCACATGCATATGCATTATGACCATTTGGATGTTTATGATGCTTTGTTTTGATGACTCATGTTTTGATTAGTATGATATTTGCCATGTTTATTAGACTTATACTTTACATGATTAGTTATTGAGACACCCATGTTTAGTATGGACCCATATTCTGTGTTCTCTTTATGCTTTAGCTATCATGTTTATCATAGGTTTAATGCACATGTCTTTGTCATGCAAATCATATGGTTGACTATTTTTTTTAATGATTCATGTTTTGATAAATAACTTGTGTTGTATGATTTCTAACTTAGCCACATGTTTTGATGTTTATAGGCTATCATGTATTTCTTGATTCTAATAGCATGTGGATTTACATAATGATCATTTTTTGAATATTGTTGATTTATGACTCGTTTTATGCTTAATGATTTGGATATATGCTTAGATGTTAGTTTTCATTAAAACTAGGATTTATACTTGTACATAGAATGAGCCACAAATAAACCTTTATATATGTTTGTGCTTGGATGCCTATTTGTACCCATTAGATGTTCTAGTATAGTCTAGTTTTGATGATCATGCATTCAAACATGTATTCCTATTTTTGATGTGTTTTCTATGATTAAGTGTTTTCACTTCATGTATATGTCCATCTTGTCCAAACTATAATTTATACATATACATCCTTGAGCCACGTGCCTTCATGCATATACTTTTGTGGACTCATTATGTTTAGGATATGTATGTATACTTTAGTTTGTACATGACATACATATGCCTTGAAGTTTAAATCATTTTGATGATTTTCATTTATTTCTTTTGGATAATTTCTATTGGAAATGAAAATCTAGTTTTTCAAGTTTTCATGTTTTCAAGGAATTTCATATGAGCCTAATTGTCCATTTGCATGATGATATGTTTCTCACAACACTTGTACACTCACCTTATTTTGATGTTTTCTCATGATTTGATTTTCATGAGTATTATTGGTGCCATATAGATTTTGAGTGTTTGGTGATCATGTGATTCTCATGTTTCATGAAAAATCTTTGTGTTTTATCTTGAAGGATTTCGTACTAGTTTTAAAAGTTTTTCCTATAACTAGTTCATATTCTTCACTATGGTAGAGATTTTCAAACAAAGCTTATTTTCAAACCTATTTTTGAAAACCCCTACCTTTAATGGGCGGTTGGATGGGAGATCATGCTCATGTATGCTTTATAATGAAAATCATTTTAAACTTGATCATGAAATGGGTGGTAGTTGATATGAGTGATTGGTAGTGAAAAGTGCATTTTTATCATCATATTTACCATCACATTTTCATATTTATTCATTTAATTCTGCACATTTATTAATAATTTGTAATTTATTGTGTGCAGGCCTCGAGTTCTTATTTTTAACAATAAATAAAGCTTAAAGAGCCCAAAAGCCCAGATCCAAGCCCATATTTGAAGCCCAAGAGTCAAAGTGCAAATATCAGATTGTCAAAGTGCAAATATATAAGGGCTAAAGTTGCAATTATTAAAGATGAGGAAAGGATAGAATTCTACCCAACCCTAAACTCTTGCAGGATGAGCATAAAAGCCAAAGATGAGAAGAAAATTCGTTTAAAAGAGATTGGGAGAATACAAAATCTAGATAACTTGATTTCCAAGTTATATCCATATCCCAATATTAAGAGCCAGGATCATACTTCCAGAAGCAGGCGCCCAGATGGACGAACCAGGAGAGGCCACGCGCCAAAGCGCGTGGCCAGAAGCCACTAAAGTGCCGCAAATCTGCGGCAAAAGCCGCAGAATTGCGGCAATCCGAGCTTATCTCTGGACCAATTTTTGTGGGCTGCTTTATCCGGGACTCCTCTACCTTCTGCACCTATAAATACCCCCTGCAGTGTAACGTACTGGGTCGTCCAGAGGCAGAGCAAAGGGCCAAAGTTAGGGTTTTAGGGTTTCTCTTCTTTCTTCTAGTTTTGTAATTAGGGTTTCTTTTTATTTTCAAGAGAGGGAGATGGCTATGTTGAGGGTGACACTGATGTATGCTTCTCTTCTCCATTGTTTCAAGTAATGAAGGTAATTTTTATTTTTATTTATGTCATTGCTTTACTTTTCTTTTTTTGTTCTCTTTTTCTTTTCTACTTTATTTCTGTTGATCTTTGATGAGCATGCAAGCGATTACCGAACCACAAGTATAACAAATTTTGGTGGTGCCAACGATATTCCATGGAGATGTTCTCCTCCTCGAGGCGTATCAATTCATACTTGCCCAAGGCTTGATGATCTAATGCGAACAGCGGACTGAGATCGATCCCATGATTTATGCGTTCAACGCCTCCGAAATAAGGTAGAAAGTGTTAGGTTTTCACATATTTTCTCCATCCAAGGTTAGTTTTCTTTTCTTTTATTTTATTTTTGTAGATTAAATCACTATCTCCCAATTCTTTCTTTTCCGATTCATTGTAAATACCACTTCCTTTCTAACTTAACTAATAAAAATAAAAACTTTAGAGAAACTTGCTTAACGCTTCCATCGCAGTCCCTCCCTGAGGATCACGACCCGCATAGCCTTGCTACAGCGGATTAGAATTGAGAACTTGCACATCCTATTCTTAAAACTAAAATACTATCTTTTGTGTGCAGGAAAACTCAATCAACAAATTGGCGCCGTTGCCGGGGAGGGACGGTAAGTTTTTATCTCTAAAAAAAAAAATATTAACTATTCTTTTATTCTTTTCTGTTTGCAGGTTTGGAGAACAGGAAACAGAAACATAGCAGCAGCAGTGGACATACAGCTATTCTGTGCCTCTGCCCTCGAAGGCAGAGCACTAGAACCTACTGTATTGCCGCGGATCCGCGGCCAGAGCCGCGGAAACGCGGCAAAAGTAGAGAACTACTGATTCAACTTTTGCAGGTTGCTGCAAATTGTAAATTCTGTTTACTGCTCTGTTTATTTTGTTCTGTGATATACCTGTAAATTGCTAATAATTCAACAGTAAGTTATTGGTTGTTAAAAATAAAAATTGATTAGACGTTTGCATATTAGGCACGTGTCTTTTCAATTATTTTTATTTACTGTTGAAGAGTGCTGGAGGAGCAAGGTACGTACGCATTGCATGTAGAATAGGACTCATCTCTTGGTTGATTATCTGCTTTGAGTGAATTCTATCTATTTATCTTGTACACTTGCACAAATTCATCTTAAGGGCATAACCCATTAACAAGATAAGGTGGGGATTTCATCACCCTTCCTTAGCCCAAAAATCATATCCCAAGCACTCACTAACCCAAGCCTAACTAAAAAAAAGAGTAGACGTTGGCCCTAGGGACATCTCGGACTCAATAGGAGATTATCCTAAGGGGGAACAATGCTGGAAGTTGACTCTTGCCAAATCAGTGTCTAGGAAAGGGATTGAGGGCCGAAAGCCCGAAGATTGGTGGTTATTTAATTAAGGAACGTCTTTGACGGAAAACCTCCCACCACTCTTGTCCTGACCTGGCTGATTAACTCGTGGTCAAAGTCTGCACCCGACCTCCCGTGGACAGTCTAACCAGTTAGGAGTCGTCTAGGTCATAGGTCTACCCTAACTTAGGTTAGAATTTTTCTTTTTTGTTTGTTATTTGTTTGTTTTGTTTGTGTTGGTGTGATATGGCATATAATAATAATTCCAATTTAATCCATATTACACACCTAACTATTATTCGGATATTACCAACCCGGCATATCATAACTTTGACCAATCTAGTGTGCCGGAATGGTCTTATCCGAATGAATATAACTCACACCCCCCATCTTATGACTATAATTTCCATAATAATTTCAACTCGTCACAGAGTTCATGGGGTTTCGAGTCCCCCGAGTCTAATTATCAACCAAATTGTCCTTCATATCCATCTAGTCCACATTCTTTCAATGATTCATACTTAGATCCCCCCATTCAGAATAGATTACCATCTATCGGGGAAATGATAAGTATGCATGAGTCCAAGCAACAGTCACCATCAATCTTAGACATGATGATGCGTGAGTCCACCGACTCACAACTTCATCACGATTACCCTTCCTATTTTCAAGTCCAATCAGAACATGATGCACCTATCGACTATGAAAGGATGCTTGCTGCCATGACTCAAGCTAGATTAGCCCGTGATCGTGACATAGATTTGATGGTTCAATCCTTACGTTCTCACCGTTCGGCCATTTCTGATATTGTTGACCATTCTGTTAGAGCCGACGAACCAAGTTGCTTTGGACAACAAGATTCTATTTCAGTGCCATCATTTGAACTTGCCGAAACTCCAATTCTTAATAATTTGGCAAGTTTTTCCTTTCCTGAAATAGAACTTGAGCATGAATATGATCATGATCTTCCACTCGATGATTCAATTTTATTTTCTGATTCAATAATGACTCCAGTGTCTCCATCTGATTTCATTTTTCCCGAGTCAACATTGGATCCTGTTCCAATTCATAATGAAATTGAATCACCCATTTCAAATGATCATATTGAACTTAACCAATTGTGCAATTTTGAAAGTCCTATGGATAAATTGGCAAGTTCTTTTTATTACATTGAACCCAATGAGATATGTGACCTAGATTCTCAAATCTATGATCAAGTTCAAATTCCTGAATCATTATTGACTCCTGTTCTGTTACCTGAATTAGGTAATATTTTAGAGTCAGTTTTGATTCCCACACCTATCATTCCTGAACTTGAATCACCAATATTGAGTCACATTTCATTGTGGGAAGAATATTGTGGACTTGAGCTTCAAATTATTGATTTGGACCCACTTCTTGAACCTAGCCCGACTCCTGAACCATTACTTGATTTAAGTTTCTTTCCTGAGTCGGTATTCGTTCCCGTACTTCCTAAGTCCAAGTCAATCATTCCATCTTTTCATACTCCATTTTGGGACAAGGAGGTTGACACAATTAACTCTGAAATTTATTATGAAATTTGGAAATTTGATGGGGTGGAAATTTTAAAAAATAATCACACATATATTTTCGTGGGTTATACAAGAAAAATTTCTGGTGGGTTCCACCAACTATTATATTATCTTGATTGGGTAGCAACGCTTGGCCCAATTAGACCACCACCGGAACCACCCCCTAAGGTAATTTTCCGCCTTCCCTTGTTCTTTTTCATGCATATATGCATTCATTTCATACATTGAGGACAATGCATGAGATAAGTGTGGGGGTGGGCTTTACTAACATACTAACATAAGTAGACACTAACAAAATTTGCTAATAAAAAAAATTTAAAAAAAAAATGTTATAAAAAGGACAGTATTTTGACTTATTTTTTTGAAAGAAACCTAAGTTAGTTTTAAGGATTAGGAAAGTCATGATTAGGATTTCTAAAAACTTAGTCAAAATAAATAAATTGTTGAATTTTTAAGTATAGGAGGAGAAATTGAATAAGTAATTAGTCTTGATTTTTACCTTAATGAAATGTGCATACCAAATGCATATCTAGGATTCTAAGACAAAGACCTTGTGCCTCATAAAAAAAAAAGAAAAAAAGAAGAAAAAAAAATCACCAATTAAGCTGATACATGTGCCTCAAGAAGCATAAGTATTCATGCCTAAAGGTGAGTAAATAAAATAAAGTCCTTAGTTTTGGGGCCTAGTTCACTCGAATTTGAGTCCGCGGGGTGTTTTCTCACCTGGTGCCCTAAAGCCAACCGGTTTGGGAGTCATCGACTTTAAATTCGTTACATGGGTGGATTAGAAAGCCTAAGAAGACTAAGAAATATAATATATGTATTAACACATCTAATAATCAATTAGTTAGGTATGAGGGCCTCAAGAAGCCTTGATGCTTACACGAAAGAAAATTAGATGCGTTATACATATTAAAAAAATATAAATAAAAAAAAGAAAAGAAAAAAATATATATATAGAGGCATGAGAGTCCAAGTTAAGGAATTCCTAGTATAAATTCATAAGGATGCATATGATTTTTTGTAACGAAAAAGACTATATTAGAAGTTCAATTTTGACCCTTACCTAAAATGAAAACAATTTACTTTATAAAGACTAAGTTTAAGAATGAATAAAAATGATAATCCTAAAACTTATAGACTACTTAGTCTCTTCAAATATAATTCGAATATTCTCCTTTTTATGGATTTTGTGGGTGTAATCCGCTGAAAACCCTCACGAAACAACACTCGTCCTCTAGGGTAATCTAGAGGTTTAACGGCTTGTTGCACGTGCTAAGTGCAATCGTGATTCCTACGAAAGTGAGTTAGGTTAGATTAACTTTTCATTTCTTTTTCTTTTTCTTTATTTTTACTCGAGGACGAGCAAAAAGATAAGTGTGGGGGTGTGATTGGTAGTGAAAAGTGCATTTTTATCATCATATTTACCATCACATTTTCATATTTATTCATTTAATTCTGCACATTTATTAATAATTTGTAATTTATTGTGTGCAGGCCTCGAGTTCTTATTTTTAACAATAAATAAAGCTTAAAGAGCCCAAAAGCCCAGATCCAAGCCCATATTTGAAGCCCAAGAGTCAAAGTGCAAATATCAGATTGTCAAAGTGCAAATATACAAGGGCTAAAGTTGCAATTATTAAAGATGAGGGAAGGATAGAATTCTACCCAACCCTAAACTCTTGCAGGATGAGCATAAAAGCCAAAGATGAGAAGGAAATTCGTTTAAAAGAGATTGGGAGAATACAAAATCTAGATAACTTGATTTCCAAGTTATATCCATATCCCAATATTAAGAGCCAGGATCATACTTCCAGAAGTAGGCGCCCAGATGGACGAACCAGGAGAGGCCACGCGCCAAAGCGCGTGGCCAGAAGCCACTAAAGTGCCGCAAATCTGCGGCAAAAGCCGCAGAATTGCGGCAATCCGAGCTTATCTCTGGACCAATTTTTGTGGGCTGCTTTATCCGGGACTCCTCTACCTTCTGCACCTATAAATACCCCCTGCAGTGCAACATACAGGGTCGTCCAGAGGCAGAGCAAAGGGCCAAAGTTAGGGTTTTAGGGTTTCTCTTCTTTCTTCTAGTTTTGTAATTAGGGTTTCTTTTTATTTTCAAGAGAGGGAGATGGCTATGTTGAGGGTGACACTGATGTATGCTTCTCTTCTCCATTGTTTCAAGTAATGAAAGTAATTTTTATTTTTATTTATGTCATTGCTTTACTTTTCTTTTTGTTCTCTTTTTCTTTTCTACTTTATTTCTGTTGATCTTTGATGAGCATGCAAGCGATTACCAAACCACAAGTATAACAAATTTTGGTGGTGCCAACGATATTCCATGGAGATGTTCTCCTCCTCGAGGCGTATCAATTCATACTTGCCCAAGGCTTGATGTTCTAATGCGAACAGCGGACTGAGATCGATCCCATGATTTATGCGTTCAACGCCTCCGAAATAAGGTAGAAAGTGTTAGGTTTTCACATATTTTCTCCAACCAAGGTTAGTTTTCTTTTCTTTTATTTTATTTTTGTAGATTAAATCACTATCTCCCAATTCTTTCTTTTCTGATTCATTGTAAATACCACTTCCTTTCTAACTTAACTAATAAAAATAAAAACTTTAGAGAAACTTGCTTAACGCTTCCATCGCAGTCCCTCCCTGAGGATCACGACCCGCATAGCCTTGCTACAGCGGATTAGAATTGAGAACTTGCACATCCTATTCTTAAAACTAAAATATTATCTTTTGTGTGCAGGAAAACTCAATCAACAATGAGTCATACACTTGATCTTATTGTTGTTTCAATTGGTATCATTGAATTCTTTCAATTGGTATCTATCTTGACATCCTTTTGTATACTCATATATGTTTTGTTTTATATATGTATGCTTACACTTCATATAGTATCAATTTCAATTGGTATCTATTTCTTACATACATATATAGATGATTTATTTGTGCTTATTATATCCCTATATCTTGAAGCACAAATTTTGGTTATGTTAAGCTTGAGTTTTTCAATTGTATCCATATACAAGCTTTATCATAATTTTAAGATTGCTAAGCTTGAATTTTTAATGAATATCATGTTTCAATTGATTTAATTTTCAATTGGTATCTTATTTCTAGCCTATGCATATTTTCTTTTGGTATTTCATAAAGGGGGAGAAAACTCATATTTTATATTTCAATTGGTATTTGGTTTACCATTGTTTTTGTTTCCCACTCCCTAACTTTATGATATTAAAGTAATTGGTATCATATGCTTATAATGAAAAATATCTTCTTTGGTATCAAGATGCTATTTGTTTCCTTAAATTTGGTATCAATTTTTTATTATCTATTGGTATCAAGTTTACATTACATGTTTTCATTTTGATATAAAATGTTATTTTGTTTCAATGCCTTGTTTTATTTCAAATAGGATTTGGCATTTCTCAAAGTTTGTTATTTTCAATTGATATCATATTGACATTGGTTTTACCCTTGGAATAATTTATTGCTTCTTTGTTTTGAAGATTTAGGGGGAGAAGTATTTGTTTTCATTATGTTTGTTTTTACCCCTTTGTTGATGATTGATAAAAAGGGGGAGAAGAATTTGTAGTTTATATGCATGGTTGATTTATGCATATGTTTTAGTTGGTCTTCATTAGTAATAATATGTTGGTTTCAATATATTATTGTTTTATTGGTATCAAGAGCATGTTTCATTGTTTATGTTTTATTTTAATTAGTATCCAGAATATGTTTATATGTGTTTAAGAACATTCATTGCATATCTTACATGTTTTATTATTATGCATGAGTTAAGGGGGAGCTTCTTTGAAGCTTTACTTTAATCCATGCATATATAACTCCATGAGTTTTGTCATCATCAAAAAGGGGGAGATTGTTGGCCCAAAGGCCTTCCACTCTAGTTTTGATGATGATTAACTCATGTAGTTATGTGTACTAATAATCTTGTGATTTTAGTTTCAGATCTTTAATCAAGTTATTAGTAGGTGATTAGCTTCAACAAGATGATTTGGAAGCTACCCACATGTTGATTCAAGAGCCCAAGCGTCAAAGATCATATATAGCACTTGCTCCGTGGATCAAAGAGTTTTAGATCGAGTCGGCTTGGAGATTGCGCTCTACAAGAAGACATCGGTATCATAGTTTAGTTTTGGGTTTAGATCCTAATTGTAAAGATTAGAATAGTATGATAATGCTCAAGTTCACAACACACACGTTTCATGTTTTGAATATTGGTTCTTGGTCTTTCGGTTTTAGGTTTAACCGATCTTGGTTTTCATGAATAGATAGATCAAAACAAGTTTACATGGTTTAATGTATATATGATTTGTTCTATATACATGCATGCTTTAATTTCCTAGACAAACTTAGTTTTGACTCCTTTATTCATGTGTTATATGTTTTGGTATTTTTGACAAAACATATTTTGGAATTAAGAACAAAACTATGATATGTATATGTTTCATGTATATTGGATTTCTATCCATATGCATCATGTTTCAAAATGTTTAAATATCATGTTTTTGTTTTTGGATGAGTTTTAGACAAAATGTATTTTCTATTCTAGAATCCAAGTTTTAGAAAATACAAGGTTTGGTTTTTGGTAAAAATGAAAAGACATAAAAATAGTTTTAATTGCTTGATATTTGAGTCAAAACTTTTATCACATGTTTATATATCAATACAATTTGACAAAACTATTTTTGGGGATTTTTAGTAGTTTATAAGAATTTATTGGATATTTATTTCCCCAGATTTCTGACCTGTTTTGGTGTCTGCCAGGCTGATCGGTCGACCGGTACGGTCGACCGCACCATGTAGACGGTCGACCGTATGGGTCGACCGACGTGCACAGAAACGTGCACGCTGGCTACACCTATAGCCGGTCGACCGGGCCGGTCGACCGACTGAGAGCAGGTTTGCTCTCTGTTTGTTTGGGTCGACCGGGCGGTCGACCGCTAGCGCCAACGGGTCAAAAATTGACCGTTGGGCGGTCGACCGGGCGGTCGACCGTCAGGGTAATTCTGGCAAAAATTACAGCCAACGGCTATTTTCTGGATTAGCCTATAAATACCCCATTTGCAAGAGTTTTTCTCTAAGAATTTTTGGGCTAAAATTTCATTCTCTCAGGTGTTTTTGCTGCAATAAAAATAGGTTTTTGGATTCAAATTGAACAATCTTTTTGGTGTTTTCATTAGGGTTTGAAAAATCAAAGAAAAGGGTTTTGGGAAAAGCTTTTGAATTGAACTTCTCTATCTTGGTTTCATTTATTTCCCAAAGATTTTCTTTGAGTTGCTAGTTTCAAATCCCTTGGTTTTCTCCACACTTGAGCAAAAATCTACTATCTAAATCTATAGGATATTTGTGTGGGAGAAGATATAGTTTGTGGTTGTTGTTTTAGACCACCAAGTTGTAACCAATCTTTTCTTAGCTTTGTGCTTTGGGTTGTATCCCTCAAGTTGTGAGGTGATCCTTGTATTGGTTTGTGGTTGTGGAGGAGGTTGAGATTATATTGGTTTTGAGTTTGCCTCAAGGAGGAGGTTGTGTTTGTTGGCTTGGAGTTGTGCCTCAAGGAGGAGGTTGTGATTGTAAAGAGAGGAGTTGGGTACTCCTTGTGAGAGTTCTTGGTGAACTAGCTAGTGGATTAGAAATCCTTCGTGTGTCGAAGGCGGGGATGTAGAGCTGGGTGCTCGAACCTCGATAACATATCTTTGTGTTTGCGATTGATCCATTGACTCTCTTTCTATCTCTCTCTTTACTTTGTGTATTGTGCTAATTGCTATATCTTATACTTGCTTGTGTGTGCATCATTGTTGTAATTGCAATTAGTTTTTAAATTCCGCATTAAGTTCACTAGATTAGCATCGTCACCTATTCACCCCCCTTCTAGGTGACATTTTCAAATACAGTTTTTGGTTTTTGGTAATAATGATCAGACACAAAAATAGTTCATATTGATTGATATTTGAGCTAAACTTTTTACCACATGTTTATATATCAATGCAAAATGATAAAACTATTTTTGGTAATTTTTAGAAAAGATAAAAGAATTTTTAAACATGTTTTTAACTCAGTTTTTCTGTTCCAGGCTTCACCAGTCGACTAGTCTTCTGACCAATTCGACTTGGCTGAAGTCGGTCGACCGTGTCGGTCGACCGACGTGCACAAAATTGTGCACGTTTGGCAGACTTTGGACGGTCGACCGTCCGGGTCGACCGGGTCTGAGAGCAGAGCTCTCTGTTTGTTTGGGTCGACCGGGGCGGTCGACCGGTAGCTGCCAACGGGCAAAAATTGACCGTTGGACGGTCGACCGGACCGATCGACCGACAGGGTTATTTTGGCAAAAACTGCTGCCAACGGCTAGTTTCGAGATTTGCCTATAAATACCCCATTGGAAAGAGTTTTTCTCTAAGATTTTTTGTGCGAATTTTTCCCTACTCTCTGGTGTTTTCACAGCAATCAAAAGAGGTTTTTGGATTCAAATTGAACAATCTTTTTGGTGTTTTTATTAGGGTTTGAAAAACCAAAGAAAAGGGATTTTGGGAAAAGTTTTTGTTTGAACTTCACTATCTTCATTTCTATTATTTCCCAAAGATTTTCTTTGAGTTGCTGGTTTCAATCCCTTGGTTTTCTCCACACTTGAGCAAAAATCTACTATCTTTTCTATAGGATCTTTGTGTGTGAGAAAGAGATTGTTTGTGGTTGTTGTTTAGACCACCAAGTTAAAAACCCAATCTTTGTTTGGCTTTGTGCCTTGGGTTGTATCCCTCAAGTTGTGAGGTGATCCTTGTGTTTGCTTTGTGCTAATCCCTCGGGTTGTGAGGTGATTGTTTTGTTGGATTGGAGCTTGCCTCAAGGAGGAGGTTGTGGTTGTAAAGAGAGCAGTTGGGTACTCCTTGTGAGAGTCCTAGGTGGACTAGCTAGTGGATTGGAAATCCTTCGTGTGTCGAAGGCGGGGATGTAGAGCTGGGTGAACCTCGAAACATATCTTGTTGTTTGCGCTTGATCCATTGACTCTCTCTCTATCTCTCTCTTTACTTTGTGCCTTGCAACTATTCATATTGTGCATTCATAATTGCTTGGCTTGGTTGTGTGTGCATCATTTGTTGATTGCACTTGAGTGTATTGCATTAAGTTTTTAAATTCCGCATTGAGTTGACTAGATTAGCATAATCACCTATTCACCCCCCCTCTAGGTGATCTTTCAATTGGTATCAGAGCTAGCGCTCCTGATATTTAGGTTTAACCACCTAGGAGTGAGATCTTGGTTTGCTAATCATTATTTGCATTGTTCATTTGCACTCATTTAGTTTGCTCTCATGGATAGCCCTCCTATGTTTGACCATATTAGACTTGATGCTTGGAAGGCCAATATGAGTAGCCATTTGAAAAGACTAGGACATCTAGTTTATCAAGCCTCCACTATGCAATCCTTCCCTAATAGTAGCAAGCATAAAAAGGCTAATGCATTAGCACTTAGAGCACTTAGAGCATCTCTTAGTGAACATCTTTTACCGGTGTTTAATCATTATGACTCGGCTTTTGCAGTTTGGAGCTTATTGACGTCTCCCGAGCTTCCAAGGATTATCAACAAGATGAGGAGATCTAAGAGAGAAAAGTCCGAAGAGCATTGCTTCATGGTCCAAGGGAAAAACTCCCTTGAGGTACAATCGGACTCTCAAATAGATAATAGCTCTAGTTCCTATTGCCATGGTTGTTTTGAAGTTCAAACATTGAATTTGAAACTTGCTCAAAAGCTTGAAAATTTATTGGAAAAACACAATCTTTTGAAAGAGGACAACCTTGTTTTGAAAAATGAATTAAAGGATTTGTGTTCTAATTTTGAATCGGTTTTGCAAGAGAAGGAAGAGATCACTAGTAAACGTGACTCACTAAGATCTCAACTAGAGCTTGCCCTTAATGAGATTGAAGTTTTGAAAAGCAAAAATGATTGTGATGATGTTGTGAAGCATAATGAGATTTTATCTTCAAAATTGGATTTTACTTTTAAAGATAACCCTTCTTTGAAAAATAAAATTGATTCAATTACAAAAGAATTGGTTTTAGTTTTAAAGAAAAATGAATCTTTGAAAATTGAAATTGATTCTCATGTGTGCCATGCTAGTATAGCTTCTTCTTCTTCTTCTTGCACACCTATTGCATGCTCCACTTTATCTTCCACTATTGAAAATGATATAAATGTTTTGAAGAAAAGTGTTGAATGTTTGGGCTCCACTTTGAGCCAATGCACTTTGAATCATTCACGTTTGGAAACCTTGGTTCGCAAGAAACAAGGTCCATCTTTGCATGCACACCCTACACGGCATACACGTGCTTCCCACGGACACCACCATCACACGTATGCTCATGTGTACACATGTACACATTGTGGCCGAAAAAGTCACCTTGCTAGATTTTGTTATGATCGTGTTTTTCATGAAAATTTAGCAACTAATCTTGTTTGGGTTAGAAAAGATACTAACCCCCGTGGACCCAAAAAGAAATGGGTACCAAAGACCACCTCTATGCTTTTTGATGTAGGTGGGGGCTCTCGCATCACGTGAGAGTATTGGTGCCTTGAGGTGGATGCGTTCTAAGCTTAAAAGAAAACCATTTGGATGCTTCACTCTCAAGGGGATTTGGTGGGAGGACCACCTTGGTCTGGAGAACTAGAGATGAACCTTCATTGGTTTTGGTATCACTCTCTAACTCCCATTTTTATTTGCATGCTTTTCATGTTCATCTATTTATAGCATGCCATAGTTTATTGTTCATCATGCTTATGCCATGCTCATTAGAATAGTGTTATACATGTTTAGTTACTTGAGCACCCATGTTTTATATGGATCTATATTTAGTGTTCTCACCTTGTTTAAACTAACATGTATGCCCTAGATCTAATGCACATGCATATGCATTATGACCATTTGGATGTTTATGATTTTTGTTGAATCATGTTTTATAGTTTCATGATTAGTATGATGTTTGCCATGCTTATTAGACTTATGCTTTACATGATTAGTTATTGAGACACCCATGTTTAGTATGGACCCATATTTTGTGTTTTAGATATCATGTTAATCATAGTTCTAATGCACATGTCTTTGTTATGCTAATCATATGGTTGGCTATGACTTTTTGTTTTAATAATTCATGTTTTGATAAATAACTTGTGTTATAATAGCTTTACAATGGTGATGTGTTGTATGTTTTCTAATTTTGCCACATGTTTTGATGTTTATTGGCTATTATGTATTTCTTGATTCTAATAGCATGTGGATGTTCTTCATGATCATTTTATGTCTTTCATGTTGATTTATATTCCGTTTTGTGCTTAATGATTTGATTACTTGTTTAGATGTTAGTTTTCATTAAGACTAGAATTTATACTTGCACATGTAGTGGGACACAAATAAATCTTTATATATGTTTGTGCTTGGATGCTCATTTGTACCCATTAAATGTGCTAGTATAGCCTAGTTTTGATGATTCATGCATTTTAAACTCGTATTCCTATTTTTGGATTTGTTTTATGTGTATGAGTTTTCATTTCATGTATATGTTTATTTTGCCAAACCTTAAGATATACATGTATACCCTTTGAGTCATTTGCCTTTCATGCAAATCTATATATATGGACTCATTGTGTTTAGGGATATGTATGTATACTTATTGTGTTGACAATTCATACATATACCTTGAAATGAAATTAGTTTTGATGAAAATTTAGTTTTTCTTGATTTCGTGTTCATTTGTTTAACTTCATGTATATGTCTATTTTGTCCAAACTATTGATTATACATGAACATCCTTGAGCCACGTGCCTTCATGCATATACTTGTGGACTCATTGTGTTTAGGATATGTATGTATACTTTAGTTTGTACATGACATACATATGCTTGAAGTTTAAATCGTTTGGATAAATTTCATATTTACTAAGTGATTTCACATTTATAATGAATCTCTTATTTTTAAGATGATTTCAATTGGTGATTTCACATCCTACATGAATTTCATGTTTTCAAGAAATTTCATAAGAGCCTAATTGAATATTTTCATGTCGATATGTGTCACATTATACTTGTACACTCACTTTATTAGTTTACTCATGATTTGTTTTCATGAAAATTTGAATGAACTTTATGGATTTTGAGTGTTTAGTGATCATGTGATTTACATATGTTTCATGAAAAATAATTTTGTTTTATTCCTTACTTGAAGGATTTCGTACTAGTTTTAAAAGTTTTTCCTATAACTAGTTCGTATTCTTCACTATGGTAGAGATTTTCAAACATATTATATTTTCAAATCTATTTTTGAAAACCCCTACCATCGATGGGAGGATGGATGGGAAATCATGTTCATGTATGCTTTATAATGAAAATCATTTAAAACTTGAACCATGATTGGGAGGTATAGTAATATGAGATATACATTTGATATTATTGTTATTTCAAATTGGTATCATTGAATTCTTTCAATTGGTATCACCCTTGACATTTCTTGTATACTCATATATTTTGTATGTATGTATGCTTTCAATTCCAAGAATATCAATTTCTATTGGTATCTATTTTCATACATATATATATATTATTTGTGCTTATTATATCCCTATATCTTTAAGCACAAAATCTTGTTTATGCTAGTGCTTGAGTTTTAATTTTGTTTCAATTGATTACTTTTAAATTGGTATCAAGCCTATGCATCATTTTTGTTGGTATTTCATAAAGGGGGAGAAAATTTGATTTTGTCTTTCAATTGAAAAATTTTCAATTAGTATTTGATTCCCACTCCCTTACTTTATGATTGAAAATTTCAAATTGGTATCATATGTTCAAAATGAAAATATTTACAATTGGTATCAAAATTTTTGTGTGTAGACATTCAAAATTTATTATGTTTAATTTCAAATTGGTATCAAGATTTTCATATGTTTTTGCTTAAAATTGGTATCAATACTTTTTCATGTTTGTTTCCTTTCACTTGGTATCAAGATGTTATTCTTTGACATATTTTTAATTGGTACCTTAATTGATTGTCACCTCTAATTGACTTTGTTTTTGTTTTAGACAAAAAGGGAAAATATTTTTTTATTCGTTGTTTCGAACAAAAAGGGGGAGAGAAATATTTATTGATTTTTAAATTGATTTGGCTTTTCTTTTACCCCTTATTAAAGATTGATTCTTTGTATTAAAAAGAGAGAAGATTTTGTTTTGTTTTGGTTTTTACCCCTTTGTTGATGATTGACAAAAAGGGGGAGAAGAATTTGGGTTTATATATGCATGTTTTTGTTTTTGTTTTGCATATATTAAGTTTAATTTAGTTTAATTTTAATTGGTATTTAAAGCATGTTTTGTAATTGGATGTTTTGTAATTGGTATCTAGAGTGTAATTGGTATCTAGAGCATGTTTTGTTTTAAACATTTTATTGGAATTGTTGGAATTGGTGTTTTGTTTTAAACATTTCATTAGAATTGGTATCTAGAGCATGGTTTGTTTTTGAACATTTCATTGGTATCTAGAACCCTTTATTGTTTATGCATAGATATGCATGTTTCATGTTTCATGTTTAAGAGCCTTCATTGCATATTCACTATGTTTATTTGGTTATGCATGAGTTAAGGGGGAGCTTCTTTGAATCTTAACTTTAATCCATGCATATATAACTCCATGAGTTTTGTCATCATCAAAAAGGGGGAGATTGTTGGCCCAAAGGCCTTCCACTCTAGTTTTGATGATGAACAACTCATGTAGTTATATGTACTAATAATCTTGTGATTTTAGTTTCAGATCATTAATCAAGATATTAGTTTGTGATTAGCTTCAACAAGATGATTTGGAAGCTTTCACATGTTGATTCAAGAGCCCGAGCGTCAAAGATCATATATAGCACTTGCTCGGTGGATCAAGGAGTTTTGGATCGAGTCGGCTTGGAGATTGCGCTCTACAAGAAGACTTCGGTACCATAGTTTAGTTTTGTGTTTAGATCCAAAATTGTAAAGATTAGAATATTATGATAATGCTCAAGTTCACAACACACATGTTTCATGTTTTGAATATTGGTTTTCAGTTTTTCGGTTTTAGGTTTAACCGATCTTGGTTTTCATGAATAGATAGATCAAAATAAGTTTACATGGTTTAATGTATATATGATTTGTTCTATATACATGCATGCTTTAATTTCCTAGACAAACTTAGTTTTGACTCACTTATTCATGTGTTTTATGTTTTGGTATTTTTGACAAAACATATTTTGGAATTAAATGACAAAAACATGGATATATATTTGTTTCATGTATATTGGATTTCTATCCATATGCATCATGCTTCAAAGTGTTTAAATATCATGTTTTTGTATTTGGAAGAGTTTTGGACAAAACGTATTTTCTATTCAAAATCCAAGTTTTAGAAAATACAGTTTTTGGTTTTTGGTAAAAATGATCAGACACAAAAATAGTTCATATTGATTGATATTTGAGCTAAACTTTTTACCACATATTTATATAGCAATGCAAAATGATAAAACTATTTTTGGTAATTTTTAGAAAAGATAAAAGAATTTTTAAACATGTTTTTAACTCAGTTTTTCTGTTCCAGGCTTCACCAGTCGACTAGTCTTCTGACCAAGTTGACTTGGCTGAAGTCGGTCGACCGGGTCGGTCGACCGACGTGCACAAAATTGTGCACGTTTGGCAGACTTTGGACGGTCGACCGTCCGGGTCGACCGGGTCTGAGAGCAGAGCTCTCTGTTTGTTTGGGTCGACCGGGGCGGTCGACCGGTAGCTGCCAACGGGCAAAAATTGACCGTTGGACGGTCGACCGGACCGGTCGACCAGCAGGGTTATTTTGGAAAAAACTGCTGCCAACGGCTAGTTTCGAGATTTGCCTATAAATACCCCATTGGAAAGAGTTTTTCTCTAAGATTTTTTGTGCGAATTTTTCCCTACTCTCTGGTGTTTTCACAGCAATCAAAAGAGGTTTTTGGATTCAAATTGAACAATCTTTTTGGTGTTTTTATTAGGGTTTAAAAAACCAAAGAAAAGGGATTTTGGGAAAAGTTTTTTTTGAACTTCACTATCTTCATTTCTATTATTTCCCAAAGATTTTCTTTGAGTTGCTGGTTTCAATCCCTTGGTTTTCTCCACACTTGAGCAAAAATCTACTATCTTTTCTATAGGATCTTTGTGTGTGAGAAAGAGATTGTTTGTGGTTGTTGTTTAGACCACCAAGTTAAAAACCCAATCTTTGTTTGGCTTTGTGCCTTGGGTTGTATCCCTCAAGTTGTGAGGTGATCCTTGTGTTTGCTTTGTGCTAATTCTTCGGGTTGTGAGGTGATTGTTTTGTTGGATTGGAGCTTGCCTCAAGGAGGAGGTTGTGGTTGTAAAGAGAGGAGTTGGGTACTCCTTGTGAGAGTCCTAGGTGGACTAGCTAGTGGATTGGAAATCCTTCGTGTGTCGAAGGCGGGGATGTAGAGCTGGGTGCTCGAACCTCGAAACATATCTTGTTGTTTGCGCTTGATCCATTGACTCTCTCTCTATCTCTCTCTTTACTTTGTGCCTTGCAACTATTCATATTGTGCATTCATAATTGCTTGGCTTGGTTGTGTGTGCATCATTTGTTGATTGCACTTGAGTGTATTGCATTAAGTTTTTAAATTCCGCATTGAGTTGACTAGATTAGCATAATCACCTATTCACCCCCCTTTAGGTGATCTTTCAATTTTTGCCTGGCGACATTTGAGAGACGCGGACTTCGTGAGCCTCACGTTTTAACATAGAGATATGGATCTCATATCTCTAAGAAAAGACGCAGACTTCATGTTGCTGAACATCACATCTATGAGGTAGGGCCTCAGAAACATGAGCCTCGTATGCTCTGAACTTTGATATCCAGACGCAGACTTCACGAATCTGATGCTGTTCAGAAGAGACGCGGGGTTGAACCTCGCGTCTTGTATCTGCTGGACAGATAGTTTTTCCAGCTTCTTCCATCTGTTATCGACTTGCGCGATCCCTTTGTTGACGTTCAGCATTCCAGTTATGCTTCATGGGCTGTTGGGGACCCCCAATAACTTGGAGCTGAGGAAGAGAAGGAGTGTGACAAGATTGGCCTTCAACGACGTTGGCCTCGCGGGTCTTGTGGGAGACGTTGACGCGGACCACGCTCGCGACGCGGCTAGAAATGACGTTGTTTGTTCAGGCCATCTTTGGGGAAGTCTCCGAAGGGACTTGCGAGCAGATCTCCGAGGAGATTCTGCGGTACTGTCGTGCCACCTTGGGGCTCTTGGAGTCAGAAGAGAGGAACTCTTCATACTTTGCCTGGTCGAATTCCATAATGATTGACTCGATCTTTTTTTCTATGAAACTGACGTCACCTTGTACCACAAGTTGCTCATCAGTGGAGAAAGTAGTCTCCAGCAGAGTCACCATCTCTTATACGAGGAGAAATATTGAAAGTGTATTGCAAATTTTTCTTGAATCAATGAAAAGTTATAACCACTCAAATCTCAACTACAAGAGAGAGAAGACACTCAAGCTCAGATCTTCTTTTTGTTTAAGGCTGGGTTTTTTGCGTAGCGATGGAAAGTTATTCTTATTTTTTGTTAATCAGATGAATGTCAAGCTCTTCTGAAAGTCTTCTCCTTGGATCACAGATAGAGTAGCACAACTCCTATCCAATGAAATCTCAAAGAGACTTAGGAAAAAACTTGAACTTAGCAGGTTTGTAGAAGAGTTTAACTCTTTTATCAGCATTCCTTAGCTGAAAATTTTGACCCCTTTTCAATAGCAAACTGAGCTATTTATAGGGATTTCAGGGGTAAAACTGTCTCCTAAAAATCCTCCATAATGGGGGTTAACTCCCCTTATTACGTGGGCAGTACTTGACCCACTAATCGGGTAGTTATAACCGAGACGTAGGGGTGGCAGACGGGTCGCGACCCGCCAGACCCGACCCGACCCGACCCGGAGTTAGCGGGTATGAGTTTGGGCTAATTGGGTTTGGGTCGTAATCGGGTCGACCCATCTGACCCGATATTAAATAGGTCGGGTCGACCCGAACCCGCCAGACCCGCTTGACCCGCCAGACCCAATTATTCTCTCTCCTCCTCGGCCTCCTCCCCTTCGATCTCCTCCACCGCCGCCACCGCCTCCTTCCCTTGACCTAAATTAAATTGTCAAAAAAAATGCGTGAGCCTAATTTCGAACATGTGACCTATAGTGTATGAATTTAGTGTGATGACCAATCACCAAACAATTTAGTAAAATAGCGTAAATAAATTGTATTTAAGCTTAATAATCGGGTCAAATGGGTCGGGTCGGGTCGACCCGATTAAGTCTGGGTCGGGTCTGGGTCTAAATTTTTGACCCATATAATAACGGGTCGGGTCGACCCGACCCGATTATTATATGGGTCGAGCAGTAATTGGGTCGGGTCGACCCGACCCGACCCAATTGCCACCCCTACCGAGACGTAGGCTCCTCTGCAGTTGGGATGCAGGCTTGAGCCCTGCGTTTAGTTGTTGAGATAACGTTGGACGCGGGTCTTGAGCTTTCGCGTTTGGGCGCCGTGGTGGTGCTGAAATGCTAACTTTAAACTCTGTGTTGAGCTTTGCGTCGAGACACGGCTTTAAGTTCTGTGCTGAAACGCAGGCTTTGAGCTCTGCTGAGACGCGGGCTTCGAGCCCCGCGTCTTGGCTTTACAGTGATGCTAAGATGTAGACTTCGAGCCCGCATCTTGGCTTTAGAGTGATGCTTTTGAGCCTCATGTCTTGACACTGGATCAATGATTTTTATCAGCCTTTGCATCTGAAGTATGAGCTCTGCGTTTGATGACTTATCTTTAATGATTTTTAGACAGTCTACAACATACGGAGGCAATCTTTTGCTTTGAGTAAAATTTCTTATAAAAGACTTCAGTTTGATCTACCCAATTGGTGATTGTTCCAGGCTGAAGAGAAAGTAACCAAGTCTTGGCTTTTTCCCTTTAGGAAGAATGGGAACAACCTAAGTTTTAGGGATTCCTCCGTCATTTGGTTATACTACATGGTTTCAAAAATGTCCTCAAACTCCCTAACATGTTGGTATCTAACTTGTTGATATGGTTTTTCATTGGTCAATCCTCAAAAAACTAGCAACATCTATATCATGTCGGATTTGATCTCAAAATTTGTCGTAAGGAGCGGCAAAGTGATACAGGAAGGTTAAGTTGACTTATAGGATACAGTAATCCTTCAAGGTCATCTGACGGGGTTGATTTGCATCACCTATTATGTTAGAAGGGTTGGAAACAACAATGGATTCTAAATGACCGTTAATACGAACCCGCTGTCGCATTAACTGGGGTACTGCTCTGAAGAAAGGTTTTGATAGAACCTTAAAATCTAGAAAAGATTGCACATAATTGACTCAATCAAGTAATTTCAAACAAGTTGTTCCTTTATCTTGAGCTTAAATTGAAGGTGATCAATTTTTAAACTACTAATCTTAAGAGAATAAATTCCCTCTAATTAGACAACTCCTAACTTAGTTGGACAGATTACGGGCTGACCGGTTAAAACTGTCAAATAAGCGATTCAATCCTTTTTTCAGGCTAGCCACCGCCGTAATGGCTAAGTCACTCTATCTTAGAAATGAAAGTTCCTCTTCGAAAGCTTGAAGTAATCACTGGAGTATTCCCATAATGGATCCTCTTAATGAGCTTGAAATTCTAGTGGTCAAGTTCTAATTGATTTTAATGTAGTTCAAACTTAGGAGAAACCTAGATGAGGCTGTGATTTTTTTGAGCCAATAGACGGGTAATGAAATCCCGACCTTATGTAAAGGGGATAACTCTTAAAATCTTTTTATGCACAAATGCAGCACAAGTTCAATCAAAAGCACTTCCAAAATCCCAGTAACAGGAGATTCGTGGGTAGAGTTAGAAAGATACCAACCTTCTCGATGACTCTGAAGCAAATAATTTTTTAATTTTATTTTAGCAGCGCGATTAGCTAGCAAGCTCCCTTCTTGTTTGTGCAAATCTTCACTTGATCTATGGAATATCCTGCAAAAACAAGTTTAAGAATTAAATCTCATGGATGGTGAAATAAAAGAAAAAGATTTAATTTAAATTTTCTTTTAATTTAAAAAATTTTAAATAAAAAACTAGAAAAAGATTAAATGTCGATTTTCAAAAACAGTTTTTTTTACAAATCTCCAACAACGGCGCCAAAATTTTTTTGCAGTTCGAAGTCATAAAGATTTTCGCTGTCGTTTGAACCACGTATAAAATATAAAAACTTAATCTTGCTTGAATTTCTTAAAAAATAGCATAGTGGGATGAAGAGGGTCGAATCCACAGAGACTTGTGGAAAATAATGTTTGTAAAAAAAAAAAATCTAAACTTTAATTTAGTTGGGAAATTGGTGAATGAATAGTTGAAATTTTTGTTTTAAAGATTAAACTTCAGCATAAATATGAATTAAGTAAAGAAAAAAGTAAAGGAGATTGAGAGAGAAAGTGAGAGGGAGGGAAGAGACAACTGAAAGTCGAACGAAGCGTGATTCACTACTGCTAATGTCTCCTTGAAATCTCCCTTCTCTAAATGATGCTGAAAACAAGAGAAGGTAATAGCACTATAAACTTCAAAGAGAAGAATACATGCATGAGATCATTAATAAAAGCACATTGTAAAAAATTAATAAAAAGAATAGAATTCATCATAGAGAAAGAACATAAAGAGCCTTAGACTGAAATGTGCACGATCTTGATGGCAGAACACTAAATTTCATTGATATATCACCATTGGAATTCCCTCAGTTCGCTAAACTCGCATTACAACTCAACACACACTGCTCTCTTTTACATAGACTTTTCAGCCTTCCGGTGTAAATTTTACATCTGAAATGCTACTATTTATAGGTAAAAAGGTGAGGAGAACATACGAAGATAGGGGGAGCAAGCACTCTCCCAACAAACCCTATCTATTAGTGAAAACACGACTTTGGCTGCATTTTCGCGGCCAGGACCTGGCCACAGGGCCAGATCCGGGGGCTTTGGTCCGTTTATCCCTGATTTACTTCTGCCTTCAATTGGTTGTTTGGTTGGAATTCTGGTTTTGATGTTATCTTCGTTGATTCCTCAGCTTACCAACTTGAGCTTCAAAAAATCTGTTTTAACTTAGCTAGATCTGGATTATTGTTCTATTTTCAGTTGTGATTTAAATCCCCAAAGAATCTGATTAGTTAGCCTGAATTTGTCCTTATCTTCTCCCGTCATATCCTGCATAAATGAGATGTTAAAACAAGTTAATTGCCGGATTTATTATAGTATATATATGTAGGAATGTAATTACAAATATATAATATGTGTGTCCAATCATGGACGCCCACCCACACTGAATTGTATGTGGGTCCGCTCCTAGTTGAAACTTTCTTCATTTATGATGAATTTCTAATTTGCTCAGATGAATCATTAAAGTATGTATGTGTCAACTAGAGAATACTTATCTTGAAGGCCACACATTTATTTCAAAGATCATTTATTTATGCGATTTATATGTCTGCAATATATAAGGTGACTAATCAAGAACTTGTGTAAAGTTTTATAGATTGCTGATATAAAAGTGAAATTTCTAAAAAGTAAACAAAAGGCTAACTTGCAACTAGATTCTGTTAATATTGGCGAGAAAACCTTATATCAGTTATTTAAAAGAAATATGTGCTTGTTAAAAGATAGAAATATATGTTGATTTTAAGGAATTTTGACATATATACGATTACATTTAATCCGAAGATTTTCTTCCAGAGGTTGGAGCTCCCTTCTAGATGTCCATCAAGTCCTCCACACTAGATTCCATATAATTGAGTATATATCTTCAGGATATCAACAGTAAGTCTAGAACTTAAAAAAGAAATAATATATGAAGCTATTGAAGGGGTTGAAAGCCACATCCAAGAACACTGTTGGATTCAATCTTGTATATACTGCTATTTTTTGCCCTTAAAGTTTAAAAACGAATACAATAATTCCCTGAGATTTTAAGAGCTTATACAGGACCACTATGAAGTTTAAAAACGAATACAATAATCCCTTAAGTTTTAAGAACGAACACATTAACTTCATGAGGTTTAAAACAAACATATTAAACCCCCTGATACCTCACATGGGACTTAACGGCATTTATGACGACACACCGAGCCTTTCCCGCTCTTAAGTAATGAAATAGATAGAGGATGAGAATATATGTGTTACGATATTAACTAATTAATGTCAAATGAAATTTATTCAAATAAATAGCCGTTGAATAGATGTAATGGGTTTTGAGCGGGTTAGAACATGAGTGTAAATTTGGGTTTCGACACCGTTTGATTAGGCAGATTTTGAAAAAAGAAAAGGCAAAAAAAAACCCAGCCAGTTGGGTCCATTCAAGTTTCAAGAGCTTCAAAAATTTTCCTTTTATGCTCTACTATTACTTAGATTTGAGCACGCACGCGCGCACACAAAAGAAAACCAAAAAAAAATCCTCACTTAAAACACGACAACAAAAAATGTCAGATCATCTCAAAATTTTAAAGCTGTTAGGTTCTCTGTAAGCTATGCAAGATATAAGAGGGTAACCTGTTCATGCTAACCTAAAAAAGTTAACATTGTCAAGTGAGCAGGTAAGATATCAAGGGAGTAATGTGTTCATGTTTAAACCTCAGAGGGTTAATGTGTTTGTTTTTAAACTTCAAAGGGGACTGTTCTCTTGTAAGACCTTCAAACATCAAGGGGTTTATGTGTTTGTTTTTAAATTTTAAGGAGTTAACGTGTTTGTTTTTAAACCTCAAGGGGGCATGTATACGCCCTTAAAACCTCAGGGCGGTTCTTTGTAAATTACCCTTTGAATTAACACCGTTTGGTATTTTTTAGTTAGTATATTTGTATATACCCTATATATTATTATCCATTAGCAATTTGTGCTCCATTGTATAGCTCGAAATACATGTAAATCTACTACGTAGTAATTAATACACCATGAAAAATTACATTTCACGTTTACTTCCATGTTGCATAGATTAGGAAAATTCAAGAATCATGTAATCTACTATCGTAGCGATTACATATACTTCAAGAATTCTCCAATTTTATCCTTACATGTGAAAAAGAATCCTAGTACATATGCTCAAAAAATGTGGCTTCTAAGTTCGGCATGCACTACATATATACTGCGTACTGGCCTTATACTGATAGAAGATGTAATTGACATGATTCAGAGTAATATTGCCTCTATAGGCACATTCAGTTATGCTTTGGAAGAGTCGTGTCAAACTATATCGAGATTATCTTACTTGAAAAGATGAACTTCTGTAAAATATTTAGCTTTTTTGTCTCATATGATAAATTTTTATTGATGTAGGCTGACTGTATATAGAAACAATACTGCTGGCTCCAAGTTTTTTGCCCCAGTTGCATGCATAACAATTGGGATGAGTTGGATATTTACAGATACATTTGATGTCCATGTAGCATAATCTCCAACATTTATGTTGGTCTTCCTTTTGTAACCATTCTTCTCCCTTGTACTATTTCTTTGCCCTTGGGTTTTGGTGGGATAGTATACAAAGCGAGACGATGGGAAGCGGTCCAGGTACGAATTCTGAGGAGAGCACATTGCACCCATTCTCGTGGGAAAAAAGTAAGAAAATGAATAAATCATATACTTATTGTTTCCCTTATACGTACATGTCTACAATTATTGGTTCCTGACCTGTTGAAACTTTCTTCATTTATGGATGAATTTCTTCTTTTATCAGATGAATCTTTTAAACTATGACTTATGTATGTCTCAGCTAGGAGAGTCGTATTTTGGAGGCTACGCATATATTTCAAGAGATTGTTTATTCATGCAATTTATCTGCGCAATATATAAGTTGACTAATCAAGAACTTGTGTAAAGTTTTATGGATTTCTGGATACCAAAAAAATATGAAAAAAAATTGAAAAACTAAACAATAAGGTTAAGTTACAACTGGATTCTGTTATACATTAGCGAGAAAACCTTATCAATTATTTAAAAGAAAAACGTATTTGTTAGAAGACAAAGAAATATATGTTGATTTAAGGGATTTTGACATATATACTGTCATTTAATCTAAAGATTTTCTTCCAGAGGCTCGGCCTCCTTTCTAGATGTCAATCAAGTCCTCCATTACTAGATTCCATATAAATGATCATATATCCTCATTATACCAATGGTATGACTATAACTTAAGAAAGAAACAACATATATAGCTAATTAAAGGGGTTGAAAGCCACATCTACAAATATATTTGGTTTCAATCTTATTGTTTATAGGTTATCATATACAAGAGACATGAAAGCTAAGTTTTTTTGGTGAAGTTCAATTTTTCAAGTAAGATAATCGCAACATGATTTGACGCAATGTGTTCCAAAGCATAACTCAATATGCCTATATTTCTCTTTTAAAAAAAAAAAAGAAACTCAATATGCCTATAAAGGCAATATTGCTCTAAATCAAGTCCATTATCTTCCATCTACCAGTACCAGGCCACTATGTATATATGTAGGGTATATTGAATTTAGAAATCATATTTCGAGCATACGACTACATACTAGGATCGTTTCTCACATGATAAGGATAAAACAGGAGAAAACTTATCTTGAGATGTTCATATTGTCTCTGAAGATGACATATTGTTCTTTTAGTTTTAAAAATAATCTGACCTGAAACAATATTGGAAAAGCATGTCGCGCGCTTCACAACATAGAGATTGGTTTTTCTTTTATGAAGCTAAAAGTATAATTCAAGAGAAGATGTTACACTTTTTAATGCAGTTTTTTTTAGAAAATATTTACTACAGTTTTTGCTTCATTATTTAGCAAGGTATCGTACATATATAATTTTGCTCCATATAATTGAGTCACCATGAGAACACCATTCACTTTTTCCTTCATTCTCCTAACGCAATTCAATAATATTAATTTGTTCATCTCTTTCTCTCAAAATAAAAAGAAAAAGAATTTCTCATCTATACAACATGCAATCACCACGATACATAGATTACATGTACTTCGAGTTATACAATGGAGCATAAATTTCTAATGGATAACAAAATATATAGGATGATACATCAGAGCAGCCATGACCTACAGACTTTGCCGCTGCGCGCCTGACCACAGTATAGCTGTGAAAACACGGCCATGGGCATTTTCGCGGCCATACTGTGGAGTCGTGCGTCAAGTTTCGACACATGACTCCGTACGCTCTATCTGGTGCACCCTTTTACCTATAAATACCTTGGAATTTTCAAAGCTCAGGGAAAAAGAGAGATTTTTGGGTAGATTTCTTCTCCTTAGGGTAGTTTTATTATTCTTCTTCTTTTTCTTTTATATTTTTTATTTTTATAGATCATGTAATAGGAAAGAGAGTGATTATAAGATAGAAGAGAAAGTTCTTGTAATGGAGACACTCTATGAAAGATTTTTTTCTTTATCTCTATTTGCTTCTTTTCTAACTCTTTACATATTTAGCTAATTTTTCTCTCATGACAACTAACCACTAACCACTAACTTGCTAACTCCATACTTGATAATCTATATGAATCTAATAGCCTCTACTTGGCCTTACTCTTGCAAGAGCCATTGATGGCTCATGACGATGGATTCTAATACTTGAATATCTAACTCTCTAACAAGCTAACATTACTTTATTTCTTACTTACTTTAGTTTAGTTTTGATGGTTTAATTATACCTTGCACTTATTGTTGAGTTGGATGTGAAAGTGATCTTATGGGTCATACTTTGAAAAGCTCTTTAAACCAAGGACTATTAATGGTGAAGGATACATGTGAGACAACTATTACTAAGAGATTAGCATGGTTAGTGCAGCCATTAGTAGTTAGTAGCCATGAGTTTTCTTTCTTTTTTACTTTATTTTAGAAATAATTTCAAAAATCACAAATATCTTCTCTTCAATTTTTCTATCTTTGTTTTCACCATACAATCTCTTTTTATTCTTTGTTTTCTTTCTTTTCATTCTTTAAAACATAGGGCCTGTTTGGTTAAGGGTGGAAGTGAGGAAGTGGTAATAATTCCCTTTGAAACTTGGGAATTGGCTAGTAAGTTTTCCGGTATTTGGATGTTGTTGGGAAGTATGGTTTGAAAAATGTTTTGTCTTTTCTGATATTTAGATGGTAATGTGAAACTGAAAGTAAAAAAATTGACTACAAAGTTGACCATAAAATAATATAAAAAAAATTAATTAAGAAAAATAAAAAACGGACTGTAATTAGAATGCAAGTAAAATTTACATGATCAAAAAATAACTATTTTGTGCTACAATTTATTACAAATAAGATTTACATGACCACAAAATTAACTGTAGCACTCTGGAAGTGAGAAAATGATTGTGTAAAAGAGAAAAGCGAAAAGGAAAAAGGGGTTTTCTTATTTTCCTTTTCCGGTGTTTGAATAGATAGGGAAGTGATCAATTATACTTCCCTATTTTCTTACTTCTGCCCACTTCCTTGCAACCAAACAGCCCCATAGAAGAACCGTTAACACACATGTGAATAGACCGATAAAACTTCTATCACTTTCCGTCCTTGTGGATTCGACCCGTTTAACCACTATGCTATAACGGAAGTATCGAGGAAGCCAAAGCACACACTTTTCAAAACAATACTTTTTGTGCACAGGTTTCTCCCAATCAGGGTGTAACCTTGGGCCACTAACCTAACTTTATTCCATATAACATTTTCTAACTCATCCAACTTATTCTTAAAGATTCATTTAGTACCAATAATTGGTTTATCATGGAGCCTAGGAATAATGTGCTAAACTTGGTTGCGCTGAAATTGATTGAGTTCTTCTTGCATGCCAAGCAAGGGCTCAATATGAGAAGTGAATCCAAAATGGCCACAAATATCATGGAGCTTAGAGCGAGTAGGTTACCCCTTTGGATACATCACCTATGATGAGGTCCTTAGGATGGCTTGTAGCATATCTTCAATTCTTTGAAAGTGGTTGAGTTGGCTCCACTTGAACATCTTGGACTTCACCATTAGTATTATCCTTTGACATGTCGTCATCTTCTTGAGCCGCCGGTCCTTCAATGAAATCTTTTTAATGTCTTCACTTAAGAAATCAATTTCTACAACATTCTTCATAAGAGCATTAGATTACTCAAAATTAACATGCATACACTCTTCAATAGTCAAAGTTGACCTATTGAAGACTCTATACGCCTTACTTGTGTTTGAATACCTAACAAAAATAGCTTCAAAGGATTTTGGATCTAACTTTTCTAAATTATCTTTGGTATTCAAAATAAAGCATTTACATCTAAAGAAACATTTGGTTTTCTCAAGAAATAAATTTCAAAGGTAGTCTTGTTAGAATTTTTGTTAAAATAAATTCGGTTTTCAATGTAACATAAAGTGTTTACAGTCTCAGTTCGTAGATATTGAGGGAGTCCATATTCACTAATCATTGTCCTAACAATCTCTTGATGAGTACAATTCTTTCTTTGGATGACTCCATTTTATTGTTGAGTTCTAGGATAAGACAATTCATGCTTAATTTCATTTTTCTCATAATAAGTGACAAAAGAAAGGTTGATGAACTCACCACCTCTATCACTTTTAATGCGCAAAATTAAAAATCATTTTCAATTTCAACTCTTTTTCTAAAAATATGAAAATGCGAGAAAGCTTCATCTTTATGTTCTAAAAAGAAAATTCATGTAAATCTTGAGAAATCATCAACTAAAACAAAAACAAAACGGTTATCACTAAGACTTTTAGTTTTAGTTAGACCAAAAAGATCCATGTAGATTAACTCTAAGGGTCTAAATGTCATGATATTCTTGATTATTTTAAATAAAGGACTTAGTTTGTTTTTCAAGTTGACACACATCATAAATGCGCTCCTTTTCAAATTTAAAAGAAGAAATACCCTTCACCGAATCCTTAGAATTAATTTGAGATAGATGGTCAAATGAAATATGACCTAGTCTCCTATATCATAACCAAATCATTAAAAGCATTCAAACAAGTTGCATTGCATTATATTTAACATATCAATCATGTAAACATTATTTTCATGAAAACTAGAAAGAACACAAGTATTTATTTTTTTCTAAAACATCACAATTAGAGTCATCAAAAATAATTCTTAAGCCTTTGTCACATAATTTATTAATACTTAATAGATTATGTTTGAATCCTTCTACCAAAATAACATCTTCAATCAAAAGAGATGTGTCAATCTTGTTATTACCTATACTAATGATTTTTCCTTTGGAGTCATCTCTGAAGGTGATGGTGCCACCTTCATGATACCTTAATCGGGTTGAAATATTGTTGATGTCTCATGTCATATGCCTTGAGCAACGACTATCAAGATACCACCGCTCTCTACGTCTTGGAGATTTGATGCGTACCTAGATCAATTAATAGAGGAGTTGACTTTGGTACCCAAATTTTCTTGGGTCCTAAAGTGTTAGTCTACTGAACCCAAACATGATCATTAGAAATATTAATTCTAGCATAACAAAACTTAGCTAGGTGACCCTTCTGGCCACAATAGGTGCATGAGTACACCTTGGTGTATAAAAATGCATGATGTGAGTGTGTATGATGAGCATGTGTAGCATGGATACGTGTAGCATGGTGTGCATATGGTTGTGGTAGTGTGAGCATGATGGTATGTGTGTGAAACATGAGATTTTCTTAGAATTTGTCTCTTCAGAAACATAGCTTCTAATTTAGTCTTATCAAACTCAAATTTTTTCAAAACATTTCTTAAAGTGTTAATCTTTGTTTTGAAAGTAAAAAAAATCTCATTTTCATCAATAATTGAAAATTTTTCTTTGCAAGAAATTTTGTGTGTGTCAAAATTATTTTGTGTCTTTTGAAGATTGGAAGACAAAATCTCTTTTTCTTTGGAAATGACAATTTGTTTATTTTGAAGAAGTTCATTTTTCTTTTTCATTTAATACTTCTTTTTGAGAACTCATAATTGTTGGAAAGTTCTTCAAAATCTTCACCCAATTCATCCATGATTAAATCACACTCTTTTAGTGTTCCGAAAATACCTTGGGTGTGTTGTCATTTGCTATGAAACACACGTTTGTCGTGTCAACTTCTTCTTCAGATTTGCTCTCTGAATCCCATATTGCCTTTAAGGCTTTCTTCTTTTATGGTTTCTTTGAGGTTGAGGGTTCTCTCTCTGACTCCGGGCAATTGGCAATGACGTGTCTGGGATTCTGGCAATTGTAGCAAACTATCTTCTTCTTCTCCTTCCCCTTCCCTTGCTATCTTCTTCTATTTTCAAACTTGTCCTTATTGTACATCTTTCTCACGTTCTTCACGAGGAGGGATAAGTCGTCATCATCTTCAAGGTCATCTTCTTCTTCGTCGGAGATTCAGGGAGTAGATTTGAAGGCAAGACTCTTTTTTTGGTATCAAATTTCCAATTTCAAATGGTATCAAAATTTGTTTAAGTATTATCAAAATTTGTGCTAAAAATGTTTTGATATGTATTGTCTATATGCAAGGGGAGCTTAACATCTCTTCTATATATAGATTCATGTTGAGTGTATCTTGTATTGAGGAACTTGACATCTCTTCTTTATGTGATACACGTGTGTAGGGGGAATTTCACATCTCTACTTATGCATTGTATATTATGCTTTATGTGAGTTAGGGCTTTGTCATCCCTTCTTCATGTAATGCATGTATGCAGGGAAACTAACTTAGCGTCTTTCTCTTCATGAATGTATATCGCATATATATATCCTTATTGATGATTTGTTTTTCACCCCTTTGTTGATGATTGACAAAAAGGGGAAGAAAGATTTTGAGTTTAAATATGCATATTTGAGTTTTTGCATATATTGAGTTAAATGGGAAAATGATTTTGAAAGTTTAAACAAAAAGGGGGAGAAGGTTTTTTTTTTGAAAAAAGATTTTGGATGTTTGCATGTTTCTCTCACCTTGTTGATGCATATATACATATTTAGTTTCATGTACTTCATTGAATATCTTATTGTTTATTGCTATGCATGACTTAAGGGAGAGCTTCTATGAAGCTTAACTTTAATCCATGCATATATAACCCCATGAGTTTTGTCGTCATCAAAAAGGGGGAGATTGTTGGCCCAAAGGCCCATCGCTCTAGTTTTGATGATGATTAACTCATGTAGTTATAGTACTAATGATCTTGTGTTTGATTAAGTCTCAGATATTAGATTAAGATCTTAGTTGGTGTTTAGTTTCAATAATGGATTTAAAGTCAAGTTTTGGAGTTAGCACGTGTTGATTCAAGAGCTTGTGCATTAAGACCACATCAAGTACTCAAGAGGAGTCTAGCTCTTTGGATCAAGGTTTGGACCAAGTCAAGAAGGAGAAAAAGATTTTCAAGAGAAGACTTGTGTCTAGGTTTGTTTTTAGTAAGATTTTATTTTTAGATAAAATGTAAAGGATAGATTAGTTGGTGGATTGCTCAAGTATCATATGCACTCACACACAAGATTTATATGTGTTTTCATAAAAGAGAATTCATTTTGAAAAATATCGTTTTGATTTTTGAGCTTCAAAGTATACATGTTTTTATCAAAAATTTATTTAGTGCTAAATGACAAAAATATAAATATTTCATCATATATGTGTAGTGGATCATATCCATACACACTAAGCCTTAAAAGTGTTTAGAATATCTTATTTTTATATTTGAAGGAGTTTTAGAAAAATCGGTTTTCAATTTAGAAAAATCAATTTGAAAAAATACGGTTTTTGTTTTAAGCCAAAATTTCATAACACAAAAATAGTTCAAAATATTTGTAACATGTTTTGACTTTTACTCAAACATGTTTGTATATCAAAGTATATTACTAAACTTATTTTTTTAGATGGATGATAAAGGGGAGAACATGGCCAGGTGCACAGGCTTGGGGAGAGATCGGCTATGGTGATGTTGGCGGCTGGATGTGGGAGGAGAAAAGATAGAGATTAGGTTAGGGTTGGGATTAGATAGGTTTAGAATTAGATGCTAGATTATCTATAAGGGTATTGGGTTTGCGGGTAGCGGTTAGGATCCAAATAGGTAAGTGGGTTTGTTTAAATGGGTTTGAATTTATGTAAATGGGTATGAGAATATAGAGTATAGGCTATATTGTAGTGGGCTCACATGGACTTGGGTTTGAGAAAAATATGGAAGAAAAGAGAGATAATTGCATGGGTTGGATCAAGGGCTAATGGATAATGGGTAAATGGAGTTTGGGAATAGAAATAGAAAAGAAGGAAAGAATAATGCTACTAATATCAAGGAATAATAATAAATAATGGTAATAAGTTATTAAAATATTGAAAATAATTAATGGCAATAATATGAGGCCAAATTACTCTTTACCATCTTAAAATAATTTGTATATATTAAAAATAGTAATAACTATAAATCAAGTTAAAGAATATTAATAAGATAATCAATTAAATGAAATAAATACTCAGAAAAATACGGTACTTTAAACTAGGGATATTACATTCTACCCACCTTAATAAATATTTCGTCCTCGAAATTCAAATAAGGTAGGGAATGGTAAAAAAAAAAAATCAAAGATCAAGAGAGAACACAACAATCTTCCATGTTGCCTCGTTGGGACACCACGATTCCGCTGCGCGCTCTGATCTCTGCTACCAGCTTCAACATGGAGTAACCGATCTCAAGAGATAGAATTAGGAGAAATGAATAGGAAGAAAGGATGAAATCAAGATGGACATCCAAATCACTCTAATTGAAGTGTTGGAATCATGAATATCAACAGATCAAGAACGGAATTCCAAAGGGAGGACGATCAATTTCCAAATGGAGTCAATATTATCACGTGAATAGTATATGTATATTGCAGTGTCAACATAACTGTCTCAGGTTACAGGTAGGAACTAGGTTCTCTTTTATGTCGAACCTAGGCTCTGATACCACTCTGTAACGCCCCGATCCTAAAGATACGGAGACGTTATGCAACGTATATTCGCGAGAAAATACCCCACGTATATACGCTAAGCCTAAATTGTAGCCTGAATAAGCTATAAATCGGAAGCATAAAGATCAATGAACACTGCAATAATACATATAGACAATTCTAAGGATAGCAGATAAATGATGACAAGAACATGGCAGCTGAAAGCAATAAATGCAGAATCAGGAAATGACAGAATATAAAGAGGTGAAATACCAGAAATAGAAGAAAGAACGTCCAGTCCCTCGCAAGACGAACCATCTCATCGAACCCTGCACATTAGAACAACCGTCCAATAGCTGGACGTGCAAACCCAGGGTCGTCAGAACGCGACCATAATGAGTGTGTGTGTAAAGGGGAAACAGCTCGTGCAGAAGAAACCATGTGCATATATAATAATAAGGACAACTGCAGATAGAAAGACTAAATAACACAATAAATAACTGAACAGTAACACATATGATGAAAACATGAATACAGATAGCAGTCAAATGGCACAACTGTAAATATGCAATCAATGTCAAGGCGTGTAATCTATCACATGTCACTAGGTTGGCATACAATCCAGGTCATGGTTATAGTTATATGTCTATCATGGTATACATATACACAGTCAAGTAATTATAGTCAGTCATAATATATTATAACAGTTCATTATCATTTATTATGTCAGTGAACACCAATTTGCCACCTGTAATAGGCGCATCCCATACTACGCCTACTACACGTGTCAATCAGTGTCCTAAGTTATTTAAAATTAATAGAAGAGACATTGTCCATGCTTTAGGTGGGTCCCGTACATACCCGGGACCACGGCCTCAGTTTCCTGGCGCTGAACCAGGCCGTACCGCTAGGTACTCAGTAACAGTAACAGTAACAGTAATCTCACTGTGAAAACGGTGGAACAGTAACAGTACAGATGGGATGCCAGTCATCCCCCAGGAACCCTGCAGTGGAACCCTCAGTCGGCTGCGCAACCTGTATCCTAGGTCCACCCAAAATACAGACGCTGTCTCCTCCATCAATTTCCCCAATCCCAGTGTAAGTTGTCCATTTACATTATTATTCATTCAATTCAGTTAAACCAGTCAATGTCCATATTATCTAGAACACTGGGACGATACGGTGACAGTAACAATAACAGTACAGTAACAGTCAATCAGTAATCGTATACACGGTGAACAATATCAGTAACAGTAACAGTAACAGTAACCGTGTATACGATGAACAATAGGACTGTACCGTGGTTACGGTCAAACAATCATTTCCCAGTAACTTTCAATAACATGGATATAATAACAGTAACAGTCTAGCTACTGCTCAACGAACGGTCTCAACTAAAGCTGACCATAATCTCATCCATCCATGCTAAAGAGATATCAATAACTAATCCATCAACTTATAGTCTCAATACAATTCTCATGAATCACTAAGTATCAGTCCGTATCAGTGCAATCCAAAACGGTGACTATCATATCAATGAATCTGTAATTAGTCCTCTCCTCAACACCAATATGTTCTAATCCTATACCCTCAACAACTGAGATCAAATAATAACTATTATGAAACTCCAAAAATGTAGATCACTATCATAATAAGTCATCTCTGATAACTGAAATAGTCAATAACTAATCATGAAGTATATAGTATGTCCTCGAGATCATCAGGTCAACATATACTGAATCATATCGAAGTAAGGGAATCATCCTCAAATAACTTATGGTCTAGAATATCTACTCTTGATACTCAACATCAATAACATATCATCTATCAGACCCCAAATGCCAACAATGTCCATCTCATCTCAATATCAGTCAGGCTCCAATGAAAGGAATATAGATTCTGGGTACTTCTAACTCAAGATCAATCTAAGACACAACTCAACTAATCCAGTCATATCTGATATGTCCTCAATTACTCACTAATAAAGTCTTGTCTAATTACTGATCATCATTCTATGTGAATAATTAAGTCCAGATCAATCCCAAGTTATGACAACCAACTCATATTCCAATGGTTACATGATCGTCAAGTATCAATATACATCAAAGAATCTGATATAATAATTATCATTCCAACATATATCCATAATCAAGCTCAGCTCTCTCACTCTAACAATTTAATCTGATTCCCGAATCCTCAAGGGTTCACACTTCTATTAAGATCAAACATGATATCCCAATACCCGGTATCACAACATATCATCTACATGCATCTAAGTTCTATTAGATTAAGTCATTACTACCACTATCCACCTCTTGAAATCATATACATACATCAATAGTCATCACAAATCCATGGGTGAAGTCCCAATCCAATAAGGAAACCATACTCAACTGACAGCCCAATATTAGTCGACTAGGGAAATACACAAGTCGACTAGAGGTTGGTGTAGTCGACTAATCAAGTGGGTATAGTCGACTACACCAAGGTCAAGTCGACTGACAGGGTAAGGTAACTCGACTGATACAGATACAGAGAGTTACCCCACTTCCAGGTCCACCTATTAGTCGACTAGGCTCCTGGTTAGTCGACTAACAGAGTGTATTAGTCGACTAACACCTCTACCTGGACACAAAATCTGAGATACATCAACACTTATTCTTCTCATATTCTCTCCAGTACTTACATACTCTTCAACACACATGTCTACACTAGTAATCTAAGTATTCATATGGTAAATAAAGGGTTCCAACATCATAGACATGTACATCTCCTATTCTATGCATTCATCATGTAAAATAAAGGGAATGGCAAATCCACTACCATACCAAGAGATCTCCATACATAAACATGTAATCTAAGTATTCTACTCAACAATTACATCACATATAAAATAATAGCTGCGATCACTTAATAAAAGAGAGAAGGAGGAAGAGACACTCACATTGGGGAATCTGGTCGTCGCCGGGCGAGTCGCCGTTACGGTCGCCGTGGCACTCTTCATTGTCGGACTACATAGGACGGTAGCCAGGGTCCTGGGGAAGACCTGGCTGCAATCTGGAGGTCTCGCGCTCGCCGGAAGGGCCTGGAATCGCCGCTCGCCCGCTGCTTGTGCTGCTGGTCTGAATCTGGATCTGCTGTGCGCGTCGCCGGGCGAGTCGCTGCCACGGTCGCTGTGGTGCGGTTCCTCGCCAACGGACTGCACGGGAGGGTGGCCAAGACACTGGAGAAGGTCACCGTGCTGGTCTCCGGCGACGGGCTGGCGTGGATCGGGAGAACTCGCCGCTCGTTCGCTGCTGAAGGAGCAGATCTGCTGCTGTCCAGATCTGTTGTGCCTGCTGTTGGATCTGTTGGCGCAGATCTGGACAGGGGGGCCTGTTGGCCTGCTGATGAAGAGAAGGGGATCCGGCCATGTGCTGGATCTGGACAGGCGCGCCATCCTGCTGCCGAAGAGGGTCCGGCCAAGTGGGGTGCGGCTGTCCTTGCTGCACAGCCAAGGGAAGAGGCGCCTGTCAAGGGCGCAGCCAGGCAAGAGGAGGGGATCCAAGGCGCCAGGCTGCAGGGGGCGGTGGCTGGATCCGGGCTGCCCCTGCTGAGCTCGGCCAAGGCCTGGGCTGTTGGGATGCGCCTGGACATGGAGGCGGCTGATGGAGGTTGGCCTGGATCTGGGCTGTCAAGGAAGAGGAGGAGCCCGAGTGGCTCGTGGAGCTACCGGAGGGCCTCGCGGAGATCGTCGGAGATGGATGATAAAGGGGAGAACATGGCCAGGTGCACAGGCTTGGGGAGAGATCGGCTATGGTGATGTTGGCGGCTGGATGTGGGAGGAGAAAAGATAGAGATTAGGTTAGGGTTGGGATTAGATAGGTTTAGAATTAGATGCTAGATTATCTATAAGGGTATTGGGTTTGCGGGTAGCGGGTTAGGATCCAAATAGGTAAGTGGGTTTGTTTAAATGGTTTGAATTTATGTAAATGGGTATGAGAATATAGAGTATAGGCTATATTGTAGTGGGCTCACATGGACTTGGGTTTGAGAAAAATATGGAAGAAAAGAGAGATAATTGCATGGGTTTGGATCAAGGGCTAATGGATAATGGGTAAATGGAGTTTGGGAATAGAAATAGAAAAGAAGGAAAGAATAATGCTACTAATATCAAGGAATAATAATAAATAATGGTAATAAGTTATTAAAATATTGAAAATAATTAATGGCAATAATATGAGGCCAAATTACTCTTTACCATCTTAAAATAATTTGTATATATTAAAAATAGTAATAACTATAAATCAAGTTAAAGAATATTAATAAGATAATCAATTAAATGAAATAAATACTCAGAAAAATACGGTACTTTAAACTAGGGATATTACATTCTACCCACCTTAATAAATATTTCGTCCTCGAAATTCAAATAAGGTAGGGAATGGTAAAAAAAAAATCAAAGATCAAGAGAGAACACAACAATCTTCCATGTTGCCTCGTTGGGACACCACGATTCCGCTGCGCGCTCTGATCTCTGCTACCAGCTTCAACATGGAGTAACCGATCTCAAGAGATAGAATTAGGAGAAATGAATAGGAAGAAAGGATGAAATCAAGATGGACATCCAAATCACTCTAATTGAAGTGTTGGAATCATGAATATCAACAGATCAAGAACGGAATTCCAAAGGGAGGACGATCAATTTCCAAATGGAGTCAATATTATCACGTGAATAGTATATGTATATTGCAGTGTCAACATAACTGTCTCAGGTTACAGGTAGGAACTAGGTTCTCTTTTATGTCGAACCTAGGCTCTGATACCACTCTGTAACGCCCCGATCCTAAAGATACGGAGACGTTATGGCAACGTATATTCGCGAGGAAAATACCCCACGTATATACGCTAAGCCTAAATTGTAACCTGAACAAGCTATAAATCGGAAGCATAAAGATCAATGAATACTGCAATAATACATATAGACAATTCTAAGGATAGCAGATAAATGATGACAAGAACATGGCAGCTGAAAGCAATAAATGCAGAATCAGGAAATGACAGAATATAAAGAGGTGAAATACCAGAAATAGAAGAAAGAACGTCCAGTCCCTCGCAAGACGAACCGTCTCATCGAACCCTGCACATTAGAACAACCGTCCAATAGCTGGACGTGCAAACCCAGGGTCGTCAGAACGCGACCATAATGAGTGTGTGTGTAAAGGGGAAACAGCTCGTGCAGAAGAAACCATGTGCATATATAATAATAAGGACAACTGCAGATAGAAAGACTAAATAACACAATAAATAACTGAACAGTAACACATATGATGAAAACATGAATACAGATAGCAGTCAAATGGCACAACTGTAAATATGCAATCAATGTCAAGGCGTGTAATCTATCACATGTCACTAGGTTGGCATACAATCCAGGTCATGGTTATAGTTATATGTCTATCATGGTATACATATACACAGTCAAGTAATTATAGTCAGTCATAATATATTATAACAGTTCATTATCATTTATTATGTCAGTGAACACCAATTTGCCACCTGTAATAGGCGCATCCCATACTACGCCTACTACACGTGTCAATCAGTGTCCTAAGTTATTTGAAATTAACAGAAGAGACATTGTCCATGCTTTAGGTGGGTCCCGTACATACCCGGGACCACGGCCTCAGTTTCCTGGCGCTGAACCAGGCCGTACCGCTAGGTACTCAGTAACAGTAACAGTAACAGTAATCTCACTGTGAAAACAGTGGAACAGTAACAGTACAGATGGGATGCCAGTCATCCCCCAGGAACCCTGCAGTGGAACCCTCAGTCGGCTGCGCAACCTGTATCCTAGGTCCACCCAAAATACAGACGCTGTCTCCTCCATCAATTTCCCCAATCCCAGTGTAAGTTGTCCATTTACATTATTATTCATTCAATTCAGTTAAACCAGTCAATGTCCATATTATCTAGAACACTGGGACGATACGGTGACAGTAACAATAACAGTACAGTAACAGTCAATCAGTAATCGTATACACGGTGAACAATATAAGTAACAGTAACAGTAACAGTAACCGTGTATACGATGAACAATAAGACTGTACCGTGGTTACGGTCAAACAATCATTTCCCAGTAACTTTCAATAACATGGATATAATAACAGTAACAGTCTAGCTACTGCTCAACGAACGGTCTCAACTAAAGCTGACCATAATCTCATCCATCCATGCTAAAGAGATATCAATAACTAATCCATCAACTTATAGTCTCAATACAATTCTCATGAATCACTAAGTATCAGTCCGTATCAGTGCAATTCAAAACGGTGACTATCATATCAATGAATCTGTAATTAGTCCTCTCCTCAACACCAATATGTTCTAATCCTATACCCTCAAGAACTGAGATCAAATAATAACTATTATCAAACTCCAAAAATGTAGATCACTATCATAATAAGTCATCTCTGATAACTGAAATAGTCAATAACTAATCATGAAGTATATAGTATGTCCTCGAGATCATCAGGTCAACATATACTGAATCATATCGAAGTAAGGGAATCATCCTCAAATAACTTATGGTCTAGAATATCTACTCTTGATACTCAACATCAATAACATATCATCTATCAGACCCCAAATGCCAACAATGTCCATCTCATCTCAATATCAGTCAGGCTCCAATGAAAGGAATATAGATTCTGGGTACTTCTAACTCAAGATCAATCTAAGACACAACTCAACTAATCCAGTCATATCTGATATGTCCTCAATTACTCACTAATAAAGTCTTGTCTAATTACTGATCATCATTCTATGTGAATAATTAAGTCCAGATCAATCCCAAGTTATGACAACCAACTCATATTCCAATGGTTACATGATCGTCAAGTATCAATATACATCAAAGAATCTGATATAATAATTATCATTCCAACATATATCCATAATCAAGCTCAGCTCTCTCACTCTAACAATTTAATCTGATTCCCGAATCCTCAAGGGTTCACACTTCTATTAAGATTAAACATGATATCCCAATACCCGGTATCATAACATATCATCTCCATGCATCTAAGTTCTATTAGATTAAGTCATTACTACCACTATCCACCTCTTGAAATCATATACATACATCAATAGTCATCACATAATCCATGGGTAAAGTCCCAATCCAATAAGGAAACTATACTCAACTGACAGCCCAATATTAGTCGACTAGGGAAATACACAAGTCGACTAGAGGTTGGTGTAGTCGACTAATCAAGTGGGTATAGTCGACTACACCAAGGTCAAGTCGACTGACAGGGTAAGGTAACTCGACTGATACAGATACAAAGAGTTACACCACTTCCAGGTCCACCTATTAGTCGACTAGGCTCCTGGGTTAGTCGACTAACAGAGTGTATTAGTCGACTAACACCTCTACCTGGACACAAAATCTGAGATACATCAACACTTATTCTTCTCATATTCTCTCCAGTACTTACATACTCTTCAACACACATGTCTACACTAGTAATCTAAGTATTCATATGGTAAATAAAGGGTTCCAACATCATAGACATGTACATCTCCTATTCTATGCATTCATCATGTAAAATAAAGGGAATGGCAAATCACTACCATACCAAGAGATCTCCATACATAAACATGTAATCTAAGTATTCTACTCAACAATTACATCACATATAAAATAATAGCTGCGATCACTTAATAAAAGAGAGAAGGAGGAAGAGACACTCACATTGGGGAATCTGGTCGTCGCCGGGCGAGTCGCCGTTACGGTCGCCGTGGCGCCACTCTTCGCTGTCGGACTACATAGGACGGTAGCCAGGGTCCTGGGGAAGACCTGGCTGCAATCTGGAGGTCTCGCGCTCCCTGGAAGGGCCTGGAATCGCCGCTCGCCCGCTGCTTGTGCTGCTGGTCTGAATCTGGATCTGCTGTGCGCGTCGCCGGGCGAGTCGCTGCCACGGTCGCTGTGGTGCGGTTCCTCGCCAACGGACTGCACGGGAGGGTGGCTAAGACACTGGAGAAGGTCACCGTGCTGGTCTCCGGCGACGGGCTGGTGTGGATCGGGAGAACTCGCCGCTCGTTCGCTGCTGGAGGAGCAGATCTGCTGCTGTCCAGATCTGTTGTGCCTGCTGTTGGATCTGTTGGCGCAGATCTGGACAGGGGGGCCTGTTGGCCTGCTGATGAAGAGAAGGGGATCCGGCCATGTGCTGGATCTGGACAGGCGCGCCATCCTGCTGCCGAAGAGGGTCCGACCAAGTGGGGTGCGGCTGTCCTTGCTGCACAGCCAAGGGAAGAGGCGCCTGTCAAGGGCGCAGCCAGGCAAGGGGAGGGGATCCAAGGCGCCAGGCTGCAGGGGGCGGTGGCTGGATCCGGGCTGCCCCTGCTGAGCTCGGCCAAGGCCTGGGCTGTTGGGATGCGCCTGGACATGGAGGCGGCTGATGGAGGTTGGCCTGGATCTGGGCTGTCAAGGAAGAGGAGGAGCCCGAGTGGCTCGTGGAGCTACCGGAGGGCCTCGCGGAGATCGCCGGAGATGGATGATAAAGGGGAGAACATGGCCAGGTGCACAGGCTTGGGGAGAGATCGGTTATGGTGATGTTGGCGGCTGGATGTGGGAGGAGAAAAGATAGAGATTTGGTTAGGGTTGGGATTAGATAGGTTTAGAATTAGATGCTAGATTATCTATAAGGGTATTGGGTTTGCGGGTAGCGGGTTAGGATCCAAATAGGTAAGTGGGTTTGTTTAAATGGGTTTGAATTTATGTAAATGGGTATGAGAATATAGAGTATAGGCTATATTGTAGTGGGCTCACATGGACTTGGGTTTGAGAAAAATATGGAAGAAAAGAGAGATAATTGCATGGGTTTAGATCAAGGGCTAATGGATAATGGGTAAATGGAGTTTGGGAATAGAAATAGAAAAGAAGGAAAGAATAATGCTACTAATATCAAGGAATAATAATAAATAATGGTAATAAGTTATTAAAATATTGAAAATAATTAATGGCAATAATATGAGGCCAAATTACTCTTTACCATCTTAAAATAATTTGTATATATTAAAAATAGTAATAACTATAAATCAAGTTAAAGAATATTAATAAGATAATCAATTAAATGAAATAAATACTCAGAAAATTACGGTACTTTAAACTAGGGATATTACACACAGTCATATAAGAATTTAAAGTCATAAAAATTGAAGGGAGTCTTAATACCTTCGGCCATATATGCTAATGTGGATGGCAAGAAAATATGTGAATGAAATGATTAGCAAAAATATCTCTCTAAGATGGTTAAATCAAAAACTAGACTCCAAGGATCTGATACCAAGCGAAAGTATACTTAAAGGGGGTGAATAAGTGTAATGCCAATCTTATGCGAAAATGCAACAATTAAATGAATAATGAAAACGGTTATCTCAAATTAAGAAGTGGAACTGGATTCCTAAGTAACGGCTCTAGAACTTCCTCTCTATATTTCTCTCGATAAGCGTTGAGGTGCTCAATTGCCTTTTTAATTTAAAGTGAAAAATCGACAAGTATGAATGATGCAATAGATGAATAGTAAGCGTAATAAAATTAAAAACACAAGTACAAGTAATAGAGATAGAGTAAGAGTAAAAGAGAAAGCAATCGCAAACATAAAAAATTTGTTTTGAGGTTCAAGCACCAAGCTCTACGTCCTCGCCTTCACCGCGTGAAGGATTTTCATTATCCGCAAAGAAACTTTCACAAAGGAACTACAAGGTCTATACAAGACCTCAAGTACACAACTTCAACCTTCAATTCTCTCCACATGAGGTAGCATAAAGCCATTGAGGTTAACAAGCTCTTAGCAATACACAAATGTTACAAACTCTCTCTACAATTTTTAGGGTTTTGAGTAGAGAAATGAAACTCAAGAAGTTTGTGAAAGTAAAATTTAGAGTAGAAAGTAATCTTTAAGAGCTGAAAACTTCAGAGAGTGGTTGAGAATGAAAGCACCTTGATTGAGAAATAAAAACTTGATTCTTCTTGAAAGCTAATTTCAAAAACTTGAATAAAAACTTGCTAAAAACTCTTGTCCCCTTCTCCTCAAATGACCCATATATATAGGGATAGTTAAATACAATTGAAGGGATTTCTGGCCTTAATCCAAGGCTATTAGGTCAAAAGAAGTAAAAACAACTGTTGAAGAAAATTAGAAAACTATCAGATATTCAAAAAATAGTCATTACTGTAGGAGACATCGGCTATCGGTCGACCGATTGCAGGTCAAAATGAGCCGTTGGGCAACTGTCGGTTGACTGGTCGGCCGGCCGATCTAAATAGAGAGTCCTGATAAGAAAGTCAATCGGCCGGACGGTCGACCGCTAAGCTAAAACTTAGCAATGGTCAAAAGCTCGGTCGGTCAATAGACACAATGCACAAACTTCATGTTTTAGTTGTGTATAAGCGGTCAACCGGTCGGTCAACTGAGCCAATGTCCAAGAAACTATCCAGGGCGGGTGATCGACCGGCGCGATCGATCGTCCAAGCTCCAACAACATAACTTAGACCAATTTTTGAATTTAAACCAATTTTTTTAAATAAATACCATAAGTATAAGATATGTTTTGTCAACACATGTGTAGTAAGATGCATGTATATAGCTGGTTTAAAATTTTTGAAAAAATATGGAGCATATATCAATAACAAACTTAAGCACAAAAACTTTAAACACAAAATCAAAAACCTTGTATTTTGAAATTTGTGAATGCGTGTGTAGTTCTTTCTTAAGCATCAATTCAACACCAAAACTTACACATACTAAGATCTTACAAGGAGTTATATATGCTTCAAGTCTTCATCACAATGGGCTTCTCCAAAATCCTCCTTTTTATCATCCAAGCTAGAATCTCTTCCTTGACTCAACTTGATCTTCAAACTTTCCTTATGAGAAAGAGTAAGCATCTTCCAAGCTCTAAATCCTTGTAAGCTTATTAAACACTAGAACTTGACTAATACTTTATAACTACATTTGTTTTGTAAACATGAAAACAAAACAGGGAGTTTACTCATGGGCCAACAAACTGCAGCCTGAACTAGCCTTTGGGGTTCAAATTTCGAACCCAACGGTTAGTTGATTATGTTGTATGTGGTGAGAATACCACTCTTTATTTCTTCAAACAAACCTATGTCATTTATATGCAAATATTGAGGGTCACAAATCTCTTACATTCACCACGGTATCCACAAACAAGCAAAAAACTTGAAATTCAAGATCCAAACAAACACAAAAAGAAATGGATTTAGGAGCCCACCAAAATCAGTTGTCTTCATTTTTGAAACCCAAACAAACAACCTAACACATGAATTCCAGAATCCATGCTCAATCATGGCGAAACAAACAGCTGATTTTGATATTCAAATGCAAAGTCAACTGACTGGACAATGTCAGGAATCAGCAAAAACACTGATTCCAAACAAATAGGCCCTACAGGGACTCTGCAATCTGCATACGAAACTGAGGATGGGTTCAAAAAGCTAGAAAAAAATTGTTGAACATGATTTCAAGCTACCTATAATCCTGTGATTTGGCATCATCCACGTGGCCAAGAATCTTGCAAGCAGAACTGGGGCCCAATCACCTGATGCTCGACTTGAATCCGACCTAAATTGAAATCAAAATTTAGGGTATAAATCTCCCATATTAAAAAAGAAAGAAGAAGAAAAGGAACTCTTTTTCACGGAGCTCCTATAGCTTCGTCTGGGTTGGGGAGAGAGAAGTGAAAGGGAATTTGTACTGCAAAATTAGGTATGATTCTATCATCAAGATCATTGTTTTTCCTTTTATTTAGCTAGATTTGGGACAATAATTTTAGAGGGACATCTGATTATTGTGATTCTTGTGATTCTTGGTAAAAATTGTTGCTATCTTTGTTAAGTGATTTTGGTTTTAATTGTTAAGACTGCTTCAATCACAGAAAAAGTGATGTGTTTGCTCAAAATAATCTTTGGTAGGTTGTGATATTTTTATTATTCTGATTCATTTATAGAAACCTAATACTGTTAGTGAGAATTAGCTTCGTTTGAGATAAAGTAAGTAAATTCGGCAAGTAACTCTAGATGTACTGCTCTTTTAATCTTGTATATCTAGTTTTCAACTGCTTTTTTTGACCTTTTTCCTACCTTTCTCAAATGCCCTAAGTAATAAGTTCACTCTCTAGGAATTGGGTTCGACTGAAGTTTCTTGCAACTAATTAGTGGTTAAATGATTCTTGGACTGTTCAAAATCATTTTTTTTTATTTTGGTTTTGCAGTAATTGTAGCTAGAGAAATTTATGATTTTGTTAAAGATTGAATTTTGATGTTGCTCAACTTGTCAACTTCTGTTGTTTCTAATTTTAGCTTGTTATTATGCTTGATACTGTTTACTAAGTGTATCAGCTTTTCGTTTAGTTTGTCTTTCTTCAATTTGAATTGGTATTTTTGTTTCTAGGTTTAGTATTATCTCTCTTGATACCAGCTTTAGTTAACGATGAGCGTTGTCTGTGGTTTCAAGTGTTGTGTTAAATTATTTTTCCTACAGGTTAAACTTTTAGTGAAAATCCCATTTTAATAGCTGTTATATAATTTGGAAAGTTTTTTTTTACTCAACCAGTTATTTAGATTTTTTTGATGTTCGCTGAATTGAGGACTGATGCACTTGATTTCTCACAATGAATAAAGAATGGCTGCAATTTGACAGGTTAAGCATAGTTAACTTGAAAAAATTTGCACTTTTGAATACTATTTTCTTTACTATTTGTATTAAATAAAATTTTATTATGAATTTCAGATGAATAAAAGGAAGGAGAACTTAATTTTGTCAATGCAGCAAGGGGATGTGCTGGAAACTAGACACTATAGTATGCCCTTGTATGACATGTAGAAACCTACAACGTCAACAGTTTATGAACATTTAGTCTAAAAGGATTGGATCCTCCTTGTACCACTTGGGTTTTCCGTGGGGGAAGTCCAAGTGAATCAGTTCAATGCGAAGAGGAGGAAATGGCAGAGGCATATAAGTTGTACCATAATTTCTTAATCCAACATGAAGTATTGAAGGGAACCATTGTGAAACTAGAGAAGAAAAAATTGTCAATTTAGTTAGGGATGCCAAAACTCCTCTACTCTTTGGTTGCACAAAGTACAACAAAATGTCTGCAATTGTTGCTTTATTCAAATCTAAAGCAACATATGGTTTAACTGATATTGAAATTTTGATGAAATGCTTCAAATTTTTAGTGATATGCTACCTGATAATAAAACACTTCCTAGTTCATTTCATGAAACAAAAAAAATTTATTCAAGTCATTTGAGCTTGGATATAAGAAGATACATGCATCTGTCAATGATTGTTGTCTATATAGACACGATCTTGAGCTTGTGGAGGAATGTCCTAAATGTGGTGCTTCAAGGTGGAAAGTTAATGCACGCGGTTCTAAGATTGAAAAAGGAGTCCCTGCCAAAGTATTGCATTACTTTTCAATAATACCAAGGTTGAGAGGAATGTATGCAATCACTGATACAGCAGAACAATTAAGATGGCATCCAACTCATAAGAGTCAAGATAGTAAGATGAGGCACCCTATTGATTCATTGGCATCGGATAGAATTGATAAGAAGTGGCCATCTTTTGCATCTGCCCAAGGAATATTAGAGTTGGCCTTTGTACTGATGGATTTAATCTCTTTCAAGATCTTAGAAATAAATATAGTTGTTGGCCCGTGATCTTGACTGCATATAATTTGCCTCTTTGGTTATGCATGTCTAAGGACAATTTGATGTTGACATTACTAATCCCTGGTCCAAAACAACCTGGTAATAATATAGATGTATATTTGGCCCCACTTATAAATGATTTAAAAGAGTTATGGACTGAAGGGATGGAGGTGTATGATGCATTTAGTAAGGAGATGTTCAATTTAAAAGCTGTTTTGATATGGACTGTTGATGACTATCAGGATGCCCTAAAAAGGAAGAATTGCATGTCCTATTTGTCGTAAAGACACATGTACCAATTGGTTGAAATATGGTCAAAAGTTTTCAAACATGAGTCATATATGGTTTCTTCCTTCGAATCATCGATATCGCAAGAAAATGAGCTAATTTAATGGATATTATGAAAATAGGAGCAGGCCAAAGATTTCCACAGGTGAAAATTTTTTTCTTGAAGTTAAGGGAATTATGAATAATTGGGGAAAAAAGAAAAGCAAAAAGGTTGAAAAAAGAAAAAGAATGTCAAGCAGAAAAAAGACAAGAAAGGAAAACAGTTGGAATAATAGGCAAAAAGGAAAAAAAAAAGTGCAACAAAGAACAAAAGAAAGAAATGGTAAAAATGATGATCACAAGAAGAGGAAATCTTGTGTGGAAGAGATGGAGGATACCAATTCACCTAATCTTGTATGGAAGAATAAATCAGTATTTTTTAAGTTGCCATATTGGAAGGTAAATTAAGATACATTACTTCATTTCTAATGTTTATTCATATGTATTCTATAACTCTTGAGTATGGGTTTCTAATGCACGTTTATCATAATATGAAATTGTTTATTGATTTACAGAGTCTTCTTGTACGTCATAATTTGGATGTCATGCACAAAGAGAAGAACATTTGTGAAAGTATTATTAGCACACTTCTTTTTATCAAGGGAAAGTCTAAGGATGGTCTAAAGTCTCATAAAGACTTGGAAGATAGGGACATTAGAAAAGACTTGCATGCTAAGAAAAGAGGTAAACGTTTCAATCTATAAGCAACACCTCACACTTTATCAAAGATAGAGAAGGAAACATTTTGTTGGAGGCTTGCTAATATAAAATTACCTGATGATTACGATTCGAATATTGGAAAGTGTATCTCTTTAGAACATACTAAGATGTTTGGGCTCCAGTCACATGATTGTCACATTCTAATGCAGCAATTGCTATCAGTGGTGTTGAGGGGCCTTTTACCTAAAGGTCCAAGGACTGCAATTTTTCGGTTGTATTCATTCTTTAATGAATTGTGTCAAAAGAGTTATTGACAGAAACAAATTGAAAAAAATTAGAGGAAGATATTGTTGAGACATTGTGCATGTTGGAAGGTACTTTCCTGCTCCTTTCTTCAATGTCATCGTGCATCTGACAATCCACCTAGGGCAGGAAGCTCGTCATTGCGGTCCAGTTCAATATCATTGGATGTACCCATTTGAGAGGTAATTTATAATTTATAGATGTTATAAGTAATTTATTATTCACAAAGAATGAGTCTATTAATTTGAATTAAATTTACTAATTTATAGGTTTATGAAAGTGTTGAAAAGATATCTTATGAATCGTGCATGGCCTGAAGGGTGTATGGCTGAACGTTACCTTGCTGAAGAGTTTGCATTGCTGTGTAGCAAATATATAAAGCAAGCTTCTAATATAGGCTCTAAGAACCCACACAATGAAGAGGTCAAGAATGGTTTACTGCTGGAAGGGTGCCCAATATCTCAAGGGAAGCAAATCACTCTTACAAATGAAATGTTACAAGTTGTTTATCGCCAAGTACTGTTCAATATGGCAGAAGTTGATCCATATACAGAGTACGTACTTATACATTTATATTTACTACATTACATCTTAAAATTGGCATTCTAAAACATTGCTAACACATTTCTTACTATGTTAGGATGCATTTGGATGAACTTAGACAGTCAAATATGTTGATATGTCTTTAATGAATAAATCAAAACATATTCTTAGACTTTTTTTTCTCAAAATCAATTAGCTACCATATGAAGATCTTAGCCATCCTAAAAGTCATCAATATCTACCCTATGAAGATCTTAGCCACCCTACGATTTTGATGTATGTGTAAGGTGAAGTGATGAATGAGTTTGGAAGTTTTGCCTACAAATAGGCATCACATTGCATAAGATTTCATTGCAAGGAAGTGAGAAAAGAGAGTTGCTAAATATTATATTCTCCTCTCATTCTCTTACCATTTATCTTTCTTTTGTTAAGCTCTAGTGAGTTGAGTTTCATTGGGATCGGGTGAGTGAGATTAGACTTATAATCTCTTATATTCTCCCCTTTTAATTAGTGGATTCCTCTTGTTGTCTTCTCCATGGATGTAAGTCACATTGACCGAATCACGTTAAATGCTGATGTGTTGTTCTTTTTGTTTCTATCAGCTTATATTGCTATCTTTCTCTCTTTATACTTGCCATCTCTTATATTAGAAGCCCACTGCTACAACAAAATAGATGTCTATTAAAGAATGAGACTATTACAGAAAAAGCACGCGGAGTCATTTAGCACATGTTTGGCTGCTAAGGTTGAGTGGATTTTTCAATTTTATGAAAATGATGCTTGCTTCTAAAACATGTGTAAACCTTGGACAGATTAAGGCTCGAGTGATGGTCAACAATGTATCAAATACTTTATCGTAGCTTGCGCATAGGCCTAGTTACAAAGCTTTTTCATATTCTAGTTTTGTTATCAGTGGTCTTCGATTTCACACTAATGAAGTTGAGAAAGCTCGATAAGACAGTAGTGTTTCACTTGAAGCAACCACCATTTGTATATCTAGTACAAAAGATAGCGCACCGATTGTAGGAAAAGTCTCTTCCTATGGAGTTTTGAGAGACATCATAGTGTTGCCATATCATGCATTTTATCTTGCAGTATTCAAATTTGATTGAGCTAGCATATTAAATGGTATTGTTATAATAATTGAAGAAAAGAAAAACTGAATTGCATATTATTGATGAAGGAAATGCTCAGATATATATATATATATATATATATATATATATATATATATATATATATATATATGGATACAATTGATAAGGAGAAATCATAATACAATTCTAATACAAGAATAATAAGAAAATCTCTATTTCTAATATTGTTCTAATGCAATATAGATTCTAGGCCTAACACTACTCTTAACACCCCACTCAAACTCATGGTGGGAAACGAGCATGAGTTTGCCAAAACAACTCTCCAAACCTAAAAAGAAAAATAAAGTAAAAAGAAAAGAAAAAAAATTAGGATTTAAAAATTCCTCAAACTCAGAAGGAACAATTTGATAAGCTAATAGAGAGAGATGACTTACTGCAGTAGACTGTAGTATGTATATAGTAGACTGGTGTCGCCCGCTGGTAGACACACTCGGACCAGTATAGCTAGTAATAGAATTTGGTACTTCCCGCCGCCAGTAGACGCACTTGGACTAATGCAGCAGTAGAATCTGGTGATGTGTTTGCTAGTAGACGTACTCGAATCAGTGCAGCTAGCGGTAAAATTTGGTGATGTCCGCCCGTAGACATACTCGAACCAGTGCAGTTAAAAGAACACACTCGGATCAGTTCAGCTAGAAGAATTTGGTGATGCTCGCCAGCAGACGCACTCGAATCAGTGTGAGTAGAAAAATGAGAGTAGAAAATGACCATCGTAAAGGAGACCAATCACTGAGCTTATAAATATCCTCAAAATTAGTTGCAAGTTGCTTGATGACTCTGAATTTGGTTGGAGAAGGACAGTTGCTGGCTTGCATGGAAACTTATGATTGATTGCTTGTTGTCTCGACTTGTTTGTTTGTAATTGTGCAAGAGGTTGCATAAATTTAATTTTAGTTTTGGCTCTGAAACTTGTGCAGTTGAGTTGCATATGTGTTTGTCATAATTGCTTGCTGACCTTTAAGTTGCAGGCTGGTTTGCCAATTGGATTTATGTAGAATTTGAATAGGTGGAGGAACTGTTGTAGCTGGGACTCACACAGGGATTGGTGGCAGCAAAAACTAACAAGTTTGGCCCTGGCCTGGGCGTGTTCTGCTGTAGCCTAGGCAGATTTTTTGTGTACAGTGAGATGAGCAGGATGGCTCAAGTGGAAAGACGAAGAGGGAGCGATTGTGTTGGACGGATATCGTGCTGTTGAGAAGAAGGAATGAGGTTCTTGGGTGTGAGGACGAGATGCTTGGTTGCGTAGTCGAGACAAGGATGCCAGGGGCCTGATTTGTAGTTTGGGAAAGATGATTTTTTTTTTTTCCAGGAATTTTGTGAAGGAATTTTAATCTAGAGTTTTCAGATGATTAGGGAGAGCTCTTTTGAGCGATGGCACGACGCTGGGCACGACTACATTAGCACGGCCTAGCGCAGATTGATGAACAATTTGTCGACGACGATTAATAGAAAAATATTTTAGGAAGAGGCTCTGATACCATGTTAGAATAATTGAAGAAAAGGAAAACTGATTTGCATTTTATTGATGACGGTAATGCTCCGATATATATACAGGGATACAATTGATAAAGAGAAAACTTAATACAATTCTAATACAAGAATCATAAGAAAACCTCTATTCCTAATATTGTTCTAATACAATATAGATTCTAATCCTAATACTAATCTTAATAGGTATCAAACTTGATGAGATGGTCAAAATCAGTTTGAAAGGGATCTTTTCATTTTAGCATCACAAGCGAAACAAGGTTTTTATTCCAAGGAGGATGAAACAACTAATTGGTGTGTTGTTTTGAAAACACCACCAAGAGGATTTCAAGAACCGGAGGAATACGATGAGTTAAAGTGCGAGACATGTGCACACTTGATGCATTACCATAATAATGATGATGAAGAATATGCACAAATGGACGTTGATGACGATGATTTGTGATGAGTAGTTATTTAATTGTGATCCAATTGGTGTGAATGGATAATGGAATGAGTGTTGTGCGGGCGCTATCCAATCACAACAACCAAATAATAGAGAATCCCAAGATCTCCAGCACAAAGAACAACCCAACAATCACACGAAGAACACACAAATCACAAAGACGAGATTTAACGAGGTTCGGCCTCAATGCCTACGTCCTCGGGGCAATCAATGGAGAGATTTATATTAGGAAGATGATTACAATAGCTCTTCTTCTCTTTGAATGCAAGAGAACTTAGGGCTAATACTTTTTCGCAGAGATTCATAAACCCTAGGATCAACATAGCCTTAAATACCTCATACAGCGGATCAGCAGATTTAACCCAGAACCCGACTGTCGGTCGACAGGGACGGTCGACCGACCCTTCTTCCGGTCGACCCGGCGGTCGACCCAGAAAATCCGAGAGTTGGGTTGATTACAGTCAGTTTGTTCCGGTCGACCGGCCGGTCGACCCAGAAAACCCGAGAGTTTGGTCCTGCAGACAGAGCACTTCGGTCGACCGTCCCGGTCGACCGCCCAAACCTCTGTGCATGCTGTGCACGTCGGTCGACCGGGCCGGTCGACCAACCCTCCTGTCTTCTGCTGCTGCTATTTCCTACTGCTGTCCCTTTGCCTCTCATCGTCGACTTCCTTGGCGATCTTCGACGGCACTTGGCATGACATCACCTCCTTTAATATCCTCTCTCCTCCAATAATTCTCCACCTCAGCGAAGATTTTCAAATCTGAGCCGAACTCCAACGAACCGCAGTCCATCACCTGGCGAAATCGACACACGATCTCGGCGAAATCGACACACGATCTCGGCTTGCGCGCACCGGTCGAAATCGACACACGATCTCGGCGAAATCGACACACGATCTCGGCTTGGAATCTTTGGCTCATCTATTCCTAGAAAACATCGCACATGCCTTCCCTTCACTTCACCTTAGGAGAATTTTCATACCTGCCGATCACTAACCATGGCTCCCTCTCCGCAACTTCACGACCTCATGAAGACTTCCTTATGAGCCAACACTGACTCTCCAATGACCAGCTCTATCCAGTCTACCTATCTTCCTGACGGTCCAACCAAGTCTGCGTAGAACACACCAAACATCATCGGCTTCAACTGGATGCCCACCACTCATCATGCAAGCTCAACATCTTCTAACCGGAAGATAAACCTGTTCATCGAGATCACACCATCTCTCCACTACGTGAGATCCAACTGGCCACACCACTTCACCTCTACATGAAGTCTCTTCACCTCTACGTGAAGTCTCTCCATTTCTACTTGAAGCTTCAATAGGCCACAACTCTTCACCTCTACGTGAAGATCCAAAATAACATCTCGAGAACCCAAATAGCTTCATAAGAGTTGCATCACCAAATGGCTGCGCCTTTACGGCTGCCTACGTACCTTTGCCCAAAAGGATCAAGCCAACCGTAGTTCATTAAAATGAGCTTCAACAAGCTCAAACAATGGTACCTCTATTTGTAGCAGCGAACCTGTCTGACTGAGTCATATGAACCTCTTCCCGACCATCATGGAGAGCAACGGCCTTCAACTTCAGCTTGTCACAACCACAAGCTTGAGATTCATGCTTCTTTCTCCACAAGCGTGGCTTCACCTTAGTTCCAATGGCTGCAAATAACTCGACATCCTCAACAATGTCGTCAACCTGTTCAGCATCACCTTTGGTATCACGAACTCCACCGGTGTCACCTCCGCTGAAGTATCCTTTGATGCCGAACCAACTGGAGATGATGGAGTAGCATCAACCTCCACCCGCTGCAATCCTTCCTTGGTCTCCGTCCTCTCCACCTGCTGAGAGACAGTGGACTTCAACACTGAAGTCTCTCCAAATGTGACATGCCTGCTCATCACGATCTTCTTGTCTTCGGGGTCCCACAACCTGTACCTGTTCCTTTTGACACCCAAGTAGACAAACTTCTTTGCCCGCGGATTCACCTTGCCATTCTTGGCACTGAAGTAGGCCGGACTTCCAAACTCCCGCAGCACACCATGACCTTGAGCAGCTTCTCCAGACCAAATATTCAGTGGAGCTCTACCTCCAATTGCAGTCGATCTTTTCATGAGATGGCTAGCATACTCAGTCGCCTCAGCCCAAAACGACCTGTCTAATCCTGCATTAGACAACAACCGTCGAACCTCCTCCAGCAAGGAACGGACTACATCTTTAGCCAACCCATCTGTACCTGTTGTGAAGTGAGTTGCAATCCCTGTGTTCTGGCCAAATTGTAGGAACTGGTACATGTCCTTTCCAACATTACCAATATGAAGCTCCTTTATCTTCCTACCTATCTGCCTCTCCATTCTTCCTCTCCACTTCATCAACACATCTAGGGCTTCTCCCCTTTGTCTCATCGGATATATCCAAACCTGCCTAGATGAACCATCAATAAACGAGACAAAGTACCTGTGACCTCCAAGCGATGCCGTCTTAGCAGGTCCCCATACGCTCATGTGAACACAATCAAGAAGACCTTCATTTTGATGAGTACTGGTGCTGAATCTCACATTCTTCTTGTCCAGAACGCTGTGTCCACCTTCCAACTTGCAGGTAGCAGCACCTTCCATTTCCTTCTTTGCAGGAGCTCGCAAAGACTTTTCTTCTTCCTGTCCGACCTTTCCCTGCCAAACTTCCGGGCCACCAACATCTGAAGAACTCGAAGTCTCCACCTGATTTGTAATCGTACTATCCTTCAAGTAGTAGAGATTTCCTCGGCGGACGCCCTTCATCACCACCATCGAGCCCTTGATCATCCTGAGATCGCCATCTCGAACAGATATCACCATGCCCGATGCTTCCAAAGTGCCAACTGAGATAAGATTCCTTTTTAGATGAGGTACATACCTCACCTCCTTCAACTCTCGAACTATCCCATCATCCATCTTGATGCGACTGTACCCATCCCTTCTATATTACACGGATGGTCATCTCCCATGACCGTGTAACATCCATCCAGCTTCTCAAAGCTAGAAAATCAGGCCTTGTTCGGGCACACATGATAGGTGGCTCCGCTATCCAAGATCCACTCAGCACTATCTGAGTTACTAATAGTAGGTGTAGTAACCGAGAGAGAGAACACTGAAGAGTCATCATCCGATCCATCCGCCTATGTGAGATTCGCCTCGGTCTTTGACTCCACCTTCTTATCTTTGGCCTTAGGGCATTCTGCTTTCCAGTGTCCTAGTTCCTTGCACAAGGCACACTGATTCCTCTTCAGATTTCTGAAACCGGCCTGGATTTCGATCTTCCTCTAATCTCCTTTCCCTTCCTTGATGAACCTCTGCCTCTTACTTCCAATGCCTCCGCCGATGACCCTGACTGAGAAGGATGCCTCTCCTTCTTCCTTGTCTCATAACTCATCAGTGCAGACGACACCTCATCATAATCCAAGCTCTGTCTTCCATTAATGAAGGTCAGTGTGAATGTCTCGTACTCCTCTGCAGGAAGTGAATTCAGAAAGATGACCGCCTTATCTTCCTCATCTACCGTGACATCCACATTTAGCAGATCTGTAAGGAGCTTCATATATCGGTTGATGTGCTCATTTACTGTGCTCCCCTTCTTCATCCGAAACTGATACAACTTACTCTTAAGCTGCAACCTGGACTCTACACTCTTCGTCAGGTACTTCTTTTCAAGGGTTTCTCACAGTTTCTTCGCTGACGTCTCATGTTGCACAAGCTATTTTATGTCTTGTGACAAGCATGACCGTATCAAGCCACATGCCGATCTGTTCATCTTCGCCCAGTCTTCATCATTGATAGTGTTCTTCTTCTTCGTTAATAGGAGAGTGTCTTCGAGGTTTGATGCATTCAGCGCATCCATAACCTCGCATCTCCACATATCAAAATTGTTAGTCCCATTAAACTTAACAAGTTCAATCCTTGGGTGATTGTTCATTGCCTTAACAGATGCAGTTACTTATGCCATTGAGATTTTCCTGATCCTCTATCTACGCGGAAGATCAACTACCTTGAAATAGATCTATACACAGATAAAAATATGATTTTTTTTTTTTTACCTGTCCCACGAAATCCTAAATCGAGTTTCTCACCAGATCTACTCCACCACGGATTCAACGAGCCCTTCTTGAGTCCTTCTGAGATCGACACACGATCTCCTCGAACACCCAATACCTCAGATCTGAGATCGACACATGATCTCCACCGGATCCGATCTCGAGCCCTCCGAATCCTCAGAAATCCCAAGTGCAATCCGGATGCTCTGATACCACTTGTTGTGCGGGCGCTATCCAATCACAACAACCAAATAATAGAGAACCCCAAGATCTCCAGCACAAAGAACAACCCAACAATCACACGAAGAACACACAAATCACAAAGACGAGATTTAACGAGGTTCGGCCTCAATGCCTACGTCCTCGGGGCAATCAATGGAGAGATTTATATTAGGAAGATGATTACAATAGCTCTTCTTCTCTTTGAATGCAAGAGAACTTAGGGCTAATACTTTTTCGCAGAGATTCATAAACCCTAGGATCAACATAGCCTTAAATACCTCATACAGCGGATCAGCAGATTTAACCCAGAACCCGACTGTCGGTCGACAGGGACGGTCGACCGACCCTTCTTCCGGTCGACCCGGCGGTCGACCCAGAAAATCCGAGAGTTGGGTTGATTACAGTCAGTCTGTTCCGGTCGACCGGCCGGTCGATCCAGAAAACCCGAGAGTTTGGTCCTGCAGACAGAGCACTTCGGTCGACCGTCCCGGTCGACCTCCCAAACCTCTGTGCATGCTGTGCACGTCGGTCGACCGGGCCGGTCGACCGACCCTCCTGTCTTCTGCTGCTGCTATTTCCTGCTGCTGTCCCTTTGCCTCTCATCGTCGACTTCCTTGGCGATCTTCGACGGCACTTGGCATGACATCACCTCCTTTAATATCCTCTCTCCTCCAACAATGAGTGTTTTCTATTGGTGTACTTCGGACATGATTTCTTTTATCCTCGCAGATATATATAAAGTTTATGTTACTTTCTTTTTATTATTTTTGCTATAATTTAATAAATATGATTTAAAGATAATTGGATATTTTTTGTTAAATTGGTTGTTAGTATGTATTGATTTGGAAAATATATCCTTTAATTACTAATCTTTTACTTTTTCTTATTTGCATGTTTGCTGCTACCAAGGAATAGGTTACAACTTTCTAAGTCATTAAAAGCTATATATCACAAGATGTCTGGTGCTGAAGTGAGTCATAGTTTTTAATGTATAATATTAATTATTTTATCTATTTCTTTTTTTTTAAAGAATATTTTATCTTTGTATTTGTGTTGTGAAGTCTTATAAGGCTGCTGCAAAGAGAGCAACATAGCAATTAAAGGCTACAATAGCTGCAGCAATGACTGCTACAACTCGACGTTTACAACCTACACCACTAACCAATTCACATGGTGAAACTACAATGAGATATCGAGGACACCAAGAAAATCAAGAAGTTAAATCATACAATGTGAGGACCAATGCTTCACCTACTCAAGTGACCACTGATGAAAAAAATCAGCCAACCTCAGATCAGAATAATACAAAATCTAAAGAACTAAAGACGCTAGGCCCCACTAGGGGGCTGTTTGGTTGCAAGGAAGCGGGCGGAAGTAAGGAAATAGGGAAGTATAATTGTTTATTTTCCTATCTATCCAAACACTATAAAAGAAAAATAAGAAACTCTTTTTCCTTTTCTCTTCTCTCTTTTACACAATCATTTCCTCACATCTAGAGTGCGACAATTAATTTTGTGGTCATGTAAATCTCATTTGTAATAATGTTGTAACACAAAACAGTTAATTTTTTAATTATGTAATCTCACTTGCATTCTAATTACAGTCTATTTTTTATTTTTCATAATTAATTTTTATTTTAATATTATTTTACGGTTAACTTTGTGATCAACTTTTTCAATTCCACTTTCACATTACCATCCAAATACCGAAAAAGACAACATTTTTCAAACCACACTTCCCAACAACATCCAAACACCGGAAAACTTACTACCAATTTCCAAGTTCGAAAGGAATTATTACCACTTCCTCAATTCCTTACTTCCTTACTTTCACCCTTAACCAAACAGGCAATGGTATCACTTCCCAAGGGGAAAGAGAATGATTGGAAGTTATTTTCAATTCCAAGGGATAACCATGTGGGCCGAATTCAGAATCACTGGCAACATATCCTGGTGTCTTGACACAACAGCATGCACCTGCTGTGCTATCTACTTGGAATGAACTTTCCAAAGACGGCTTGGACTATGATCTTTGGACATTAATTCAGGAATGATTTTTTTATTTACTTAAAACTAATTTTGAAATCTTACTACTGATGTAATTGAATATACAACAAAGATACATTCTGGAAGATGCGCATAAAAAAAATATTTTTATGATGATGGGGAATATTGGAGACAACAACAATACCATTTAACAAAAGCAATTAGGAAAGCAAGTAGAAAAAAGAATAAGGCACGTACCTTGCATTTATTAAGCTAGAGAATGTGAAGTCAAAGGCAGAATGGGAGAAATTTGTCAAATATAGACTTGGAGCTGAATTTCAAGTAAGTTTTTACTTTTTTTAAGCAGTAATTTTACTTACAGCTGCTCTTATCAGTTGCTAGCCCTTTTTGAACTCATGTATTTATTATTTTGTAGAAAATAAGTGAAAAGTTTAGAACAATGAGAACCGATCAAAAATATACACATAGACTGAGTCGAAAAGGCTTTGCATGTATGGAGTATACCTTGGTATGATTAAAATTAGATACAATGGATTTACTAAGCATATGACCAAATATTTGTTTTCGCTTTCTTTTCTATCTTAGTAGTCACCTAATTAATGGCTTCTGATGTAGAAAAAAATCATCCAAATCCTGAAGAAATAGATAGAGTGGCATTGTGGACAAAAGCTTATTAGAGAAAGGATGATAAACCTATCAATAAAGATGTGGGCAACATATTGGTAAGACGAAAAATGCAAGTTTCTAACTAATATTATTGTAATTATGGCTTAGTTGTACGTGAAGCTACTTACTGAATATTATACTTAATCAAGTTCAGAATCTTGAGGCAACTTGATTAAGCTCTGGTTCGGTACAATTAACTATGCATGTTCAGCTTAATCAAGTTCGAAATTTGGTGTATGTCTCTTCAATACAATTAACTATGCATGTTCATCTGGGTTTATATTCATTTGATTTGTTGATCTGAGTTTTGGCAATTGCATGCAAGAAAATAGCTTCGATTGTTCTCTTTGAGATAGAAATTTGTTGTTTTGCATTAGAGCTTTATTGACAGGTTTATAAAATTTATATTCATATGTTATGGAATGATATAAAGAAGTGCTATGAGTCATAGAAAAATCCACTAGTGAGACATTCTATAGGGATGATGCTCTTCTGAGAGTTTTAGGACCTAAAACTCGTGGGAAAGTTTGTGGGCTTGAGTTTGGTGCTACACCCTCTAGATTAGATGCAACAATTCAAGGAAGTGGATGAGTCAAGGAACTTGAAGCAGCAGTCAATCATCAAGCACAAAGGATGGAGCTACTTGAAACCAAACTAAAAGCATTATTAAGATCTTGAGAGGTACAAAACTCTCATACTGATCAATGTCCATATTATTTATCCATTTTAAGACCAAAAATGATAATTTATCTATTTATTTGTTTATTAATTATAGATTAACATCACGCTAAAATTTAACTTTTTAATTGTCAGACTCAAAAACAGGGATGTGGAGAATATGATAAGCTCACATGCACAGGACAGTCCTGAAGTATTTTGTTTTTCATTCTAATTATTGCATGATATATTAATATGTACAATATCCAATACGCTTCACAACTATGGTTCTTTTTCATTTTATTTTCTGGTAGTCACAATAAGGAAGTTGTTGGAAAGAGAGGATATTACCAAGGAGCTGAAGTCGATGACGTAAGGCAAAATAGCAGCAGCAGCAGAAAATCAGGCAGGTCGGTCGACCGGTCCGGTCGACCGACATGCACAGCATGCACAGGGTCTTAGGCGGTCGACCGGCCGGTCGACCGAAATACCCTGACTGTAAGAGCCAAACTCTCTGTTAATTTCGGTCGACAGGACCGGTCGACCGGAGAGGAGGTCGGTCGACCAGCCGGTCGACCGACAGTCGGGTTTGGGCGAAAATCTGCTGCTCCGCAAATCTGGGTATTTAAGCCTAATGTTATTTTTCTAGGGTTTAGAACCTGCGAAAAGACATTAGCAAAAGCTCTCTTGCATTCAAAGAGGCTAATAGATATTGTAAGCATCTTCCTAGTAATTAATCTCTCCATTTGATTGCCCCGATGACGTAGGCATTGAGGCCGAACCTCGTTAGATCGTGTGTTTACGATTGTGTGTTCTTCTTGTGTTTGTTGGGTTTTCTTTGTGCTTGGAGATCTGTGGGATTCTCTATTGGTTGTTGTCATCGGCGCACAACAAGTGGTATCAGAGCTTCCAGGTTGCGCTTGGGATTTCTGAGGATTCGAAGGGCTCGAGATCGGATCCGGTAGAGATCGTGTGTCGATCTTAGATCGGAGGTATTGGTGTTCGTGGAGATCGTGTGTCGATCTCAGAAGGACGCAAGGAGGGCTCGTTGAATCTGTGGTGGAGTAGATCCGGTGAGAAACTCGATCTAGGATTTCAAGGGACATGTAAAAATCCTATTTTTATCTGAGTATAGATCTATTTCAAGTTGGTTGTTCTTCCGCGTAGATAGAGAATCAGGAAAAATCTCAATGGCAGAAGAAATTGCATCTGTTAGAACAATGAACTCTAACCCAAGGATTGAAGTTGTTAAGTTCAATGGCACTAATAACTTCGGTATGTGGAGATGCGAGGTTATGGATGCGCTGAATGCATCGAACCTCGAAGACACTCTCCTATTGGAGAGGAAGAAGAGCACAACCACTGATGAAGAGTAGGCGAAGATGAACAGGTCGGCATGTGGCTTGATACGTTCATGCTTGTCACAAGACATAAAATATCTTGTGCAACATGAGACGTCAGCGAAGCATCTGTGGGAAGCCCTTGAGAAGAAATACCTGACGAAGAGTGTAGAGTCCACGTTGCAGCTTAAGAGTAAACTGTATCAGTTTCGGATGAAGAAGGGGAGCACAGTGAATGAGCACATCAACCGATACACAAAGCTTCTTACAGATCTGATAAATGTGGATGTCGTGGTAGAAGAGGAAGACAAGGCGGTCATTCTCCTGAACTCACTCCCACCGGAGGAGTATGAGACATTCACTATGACGTTTATCAATGGTAGGCAGACTTTGGACTACCATGAGGTGTCATCTGCACTGATGAGTTATGAGATAAGGAGAGACATCCTTCTCAGTCAAGTTCATCGGCGGAGGCATTGGAAGTAAGAGGCAGGGGTTCATCGAGGAAGGGCAAGGAGGTTAGAAGAAGATCGAAATCTAGGCCGAGCTTCAGGGATCTTAAGAGAAATCAGTGCGCTTTCTGCAAAGAGATTGGGCACTGGAAGGTTGACTGTCCAAAGTTCAAGGGAAGAAGAAAGAATCAAAGTCTGAAGAAAATCTCGCAAAAGTGGTAAAAACTGCAAGCAGAAAATCACAGGCAGATGGATCAGATTCAGATTCTTCAGTGTTCTCTTTTTCAGTTACTACTCCCGTCATAGGCTACTCGGGTGAAAACGAGTGTATCTTGGATACTGGTACAACATATCATGTATGTCCTAATCGAGACTGGTTTACCAGTTTTGAGAAGTTGGAGGGGTGTTCGGTCGTCATGGGCGATGATCATCCGTGTATCATGGAGGGTGTTGGCACTATTCCAATCAGGATGTTTGATGGGATGGTGAGGGAGCTGAAAGAAGTGAGATATGTACCTCAGCTGAAGAGGAACTTGATCTCTGTAAGAGCTTTGGAATCATTGGGCCTTGGAGTGTCTATTAAGGAGGGAGTTCTTAAAATGACAAAGGGTTCGATGGTGGTGTTGAAGGCCGATCGCCGGAACAACTTGTACTACTTGAAGGGTAGTACAGTGACAGGGCAGGTGGCAGCTTCTACCAGTCAGAAGGAAGATTCAACCCGGCTGTGGCACATAAGGCTGGGACATGCAGGGGAGAAATCATTGCAAGCTCTTGTGAGGAAAGGGTTGCTGAAGGGTGCCGAGACTTGCAAGTTGGATCTCTGTGAACATTGCATCATCGGCAAGAAGACCAAGGTGAAGTTTGGCACAGCTTCACACTGCACAGAGGGTATTCTTGACTATGTTCACACGGATGTATAGGGACCTACCAAGACTGCATCAATTGGAGGTAACCACTATTTTGTGTCGTTCATCGATGATTATTCTAGGCGCTGTTGGGTGTACACTATGCGACACAAAGATGAAGTCCTAGAACTGTTCGTGAAGTGGAAGGCTAATCTGGAGAGAAGCACGGGAAGGAAGGTCAAGGTCCTCCGTTCTGACAATGGAGGAGAGTACAAATCGGATCCTTTCCTACAGTTATGTCTTGATGAGGGCATAGGGAGACACTTCACGGTACGAGAGACTCCGCAAAAAAATGGGGTGGCTGAGAGGATGAACCGAACTTTGCTAGAGAAGGTTCGGTGTATGTTATCCAATGCAGGACTGCCAAAGAAGTTTTGGGCTGAAGCTTTGGCGTATGCATGCCATCTTGTTAACAGGTTGTCGTCGTCTGCAATAGGGGGAAGACTCCTCTTGAAGCTTGGTCAGGAAAAGCTGCTGGGGACTATGATTTGCAACGAGTCTTCGGATGTCCAGCCTACTACCATGTCAGAGAAGACAAGTTGGACCCAAGGGCAAAGAAAGGGGTGTTCGTTGGCTTCAAGCGAGGAACCAAGGGGTTCAAGATTTGGGACCAAAAGGACAACAAGTTCATACTCAGCAGGGATGTCACGTTCGATGAGGCTTCTTTGATGAAGCCTACGGTCTCTCAGCAGGTGGAGACCAGCAAGACCAAGGAGCTATTGCAGCAGGTGGAGATTGATGCAGATCCACCATCTCTAGAGGATTCAGTATCAGTTCGGATCATTCCTGAGGTGACACAGGGTGGTGATCGAGCAGTTGAAGAAGATGCTGAAGATGTTGAAGAGGGTCAGGAGCAGGTCATGGGTACTGTTCTAGATCCTACTGCAGTTGAAAGACCACGGAGGAACACTAGGAGACCGGGTTGGCTCACCACTGATATGGTCGTCGCGTATGCACTCCCAGTTGTCGAGGAGGCTATTCCATCTACCTTCAGAGAAGCTGAGATCAGTTCGGAAGCAAGGATGTGGAAAGAGGCCATGAATGAAGAGATGCAATCTCTCTATAAGAGCAACACATGGGAACTCACCAAGTTGCCCAAGGGGAAGAAGACCATAGGATGCAAGTGGGTGTTTGCTAAGAAGTAAGGATCTCTCCAAGAAGATGCAGTGCGCTACAAAGCAAGGTTGGTGGCTAAAGGCTACGCTCAGAGGGAAGCAATTGACTATAATGAGGTGTTCTCTCCGGTAGTTAAACACTCGTCAATTCGGATTCTATTGGCCTTGGTTGCGCAAAATGAGTTGGACCTTGACCAACTTGATGTGAAGACCGCCTTTCTCCACGGCGATCTTGAGGAGGAGATCTATATGACACAGCCCACAGGTTACAAAACTGCAGGGAAGAAAGAGTTAGTATGCAAGCTAAAAAAGTCGCTGTACGGATTGAAGCAGTCTCCTAGACAGTGGTACAAGCGATTTGATAGCTTCATCAGGAAGAAGAAGTACACACGTAGCCATTATGATCCATGTGTGTACTACAATAGGCTACCATCAGGTGAATATATCTATCTACTTCTTTATGTAGATGATATGTTGATTGCTTCGAGGTCGAGATCTGCTATTGATTCTCTAAGAAAGTTCTATCATCAGAGTTTGAGATGAAGGACCTGGGCGAAGCAAGGAAAGTATTGGGCATGGAGATCACTAGAGACAGGAGAGCTGGCAGGGTAAGTTTGACTCAGAAGGGCTATTTGGAGAAGGTACTGCAGAGGTTTAATATCAGCAAGGATACTAAGTCTGTTAGTACACCTATGGCGCCACACTTCAAATTGTCAGCAAAGATGTCTCCAAGGAGTGTTCAAGAGCGTGAGTATATGTCTCACGTTCCATATGCCAGTGCGGTGGGTAGCTTGATGTACGCTATGGTGTGTACGAGGCCAGATCTATCACAGGCAGTCTCCATGGTGAGCCGATATATGCATGATCCGGGACAGGGTCATTGAGAAGCTGTGAAATGGATCCTGAGATACATCAAGGGAACAGTTGATGTAGGCCTAGTGTTTGAGAAGGACAACACTGGAAAGCAAGAATGCATAGGGTATGTGGATTCAGACTATGCAGGGGACCTTGACAAGCACCGGTCGACGACGGGATATGTCTTCACATTCTCACAGGCACCGGTGAGTTGGCGCTCCACACTTCAGTCTACCGTCGCGTTGTCGACCACAGAGGCTGAATATATGGCTATGACAGAGGCCATGAAGGAGGCAATCTGGCTTCAGGGGTTGCTTGATGACTTGGGCGTGGAACAGGATATGTTGAAGATAAACTGTGACAGCATGAGTGCCATCTACTTGGCAAGAAACCAGGTCTATCATGCAAGGACGAAGGATATTGATGTCAGGTACCATTTCGCTCGGGAGATTCTGGAGGAAGGTGACATCGACTTGTTGAAGATTCACACTTCGGAGAATCCGGCCGATATGCTTACGAAGGTGGTGTCGGGAGTGAAGTTTGCACATTGCAAAACTTTGCTCCATGTCCTTTAGGTGATTTGAGCTTGCTGAAGCTCATTTGGGTGAACTACGGACGGCTTGATCCCTTGGGCAGGGGTACATAGGCAACCATGTTGGTGCAGCCGCTATTGAGTCGGTATTCGACTCAGATTTGAAAATCTTCACCGAGGTGGAGAATTGTTGGAAAGAGAGGATATTACCAAGGAGCTGAAGTCGATGACGTAAGGCAAAATAGTAGCAGCAGCAGAAAATCAGGCAGGTCGGTCGACCGGTCCGGTTGACCGACATGCACAGCATGCACAGGGTCTTAGGCGGTCGACCGGCCGGTCGACCGAAATACCCTGACTGTAAGAGCCAAACTCTCTGTTAATTTCGGTCGACAGGACCGGTCGACCGGGAGAGAGGTCGGTCGACCAGTCGGTCGACCGACAGTCTGGTTTGAGCGAAAATCTGCTGCTCCGCAAATCTGGGTATTTCAGCCTAATGTAGTTTTTCTAGGGTTTAGAACCTGCGAAAAGGCATTAGCAAAAGCTCTCTTGCATTCAAAGAGGCTAATAATTATTGTAAGCATCTTCCTAGTAATTAATCTCTCCATTTGATTGCCCCGAGGACGTAGGCATTGAGGCCGAACCTCGTTAGATCGTGTGTTTGCGATTTGTGTGTTCTTCTTGTTTTGTTGGTTTTCTTTGTGCTTGGAGATCTGTGGGATTCTCTAGTGGTTGTTGTCATCGGCGCACAACAGAAGTCATCATATACGAGGTCGTAACAATCTTGAGAATGCAAGATGCAGTCAGAGTAGCAAGCTTGAGAATAAAAGATGCCAACTCTTGCACTGGTATATTTTCAAGCTGAAGGAAGTTGTAGCTGAGGGAACAATCGCCTCAATGGACCCAAGTGCTACAGATCATCATATGCCTCCTGGAAGAGATTGTCGGAAGGTTTGGATTGATGAAGTGTTTGATGAAGAACCGAAATTGTATAGAGCAACAGATGAAGCACATAAGCTTGGTGAAACTTTGGGCAGCATATTGCTAGGCCAAAAAGCTTTGTGAAATTTTTTGATGAAGGCATTTTACTAAGCATATCATTGAAAATTAAAGACAATCTATGCATCTAATAAGCTTCAGTATTCCTCTTCTTATAACATATAAGCTTTAATATTTTTATCTTTGTTTTTTTCTTTCAGGTGCTTAATTGATGCATACTTATTTTTGATAAGTCAAGCTAATGGTTCATTTTTGTTAAGGATGTCGCAACTAATCAAGATTCTAGACAGGAGCCGTTTGTTTCGCGTAAAAGTCCGTATTCGTAAATGACTTACAACTCAGTTACAACTACACCGTTTGTTTGGACCGTAATTCGTAAAAGACTTACACAACTCAATTGCCACTCACTTGCAACCTAATTACCACTCACTTATAGCCCAATTACAGTTAATTTTGTGGTCATACAAATTTATATTATTTTTTTTATATTAATATTAATTTTTTTTAATATTTAGCATTTTTAATATTTATTTGCAATATTAAAACTTTTAAATCACAAAATAGTTAATTTTGTGATCAACTTTTTCAATTACGACTTGTTGGGTATTCTGCTTAACAAGAATCAATCTGACAACTTATCAAGATTACTGAGATATCAACAATCTAATTGGCCAGGTCGGCAAATATCAGGTGGGAGGTTTTCCGTTCAAAGAACGTTCCTTAATTCAAGAACCACCTTTCAATTTCCTTCCTTGGTTTAAGCACCAATTAGACTGAATCCAAGTCAGTCACAATATACTGTAAAGCATATCCCCTGTATAAAGGATTTAATCCACTTATACAGTTTCACTTAGACTGAATCTAAGTCAATCTCGATATACTATAAAGTATATCCCCTGTATAAAGGACTTAGTCCACTTATACAGTAATTGAAGTGAGGTACGCTTACAGCGAATCTCCTTAAGACATTACGTCCCCGCACCGGTGCTAACGGGATAATGGACGCTGGTCTCCCAAGATACAACACTTCTTCACGACGTATTTGGATAGCACTACCAAATCACCGTACGGTCGAACCGTAGTCAACCAGTACCTACACAGGATTAGCAAAACAGCGGTATAACGACAAATTTCAAATGAATATTTGTCTTACTCTTTTGGAGGAACACCCACTGTTGAGGACGTAGGAAGGTTGAAGAATTTTGGCAGAATCTCCTTTAGGACGTCGCTTTGGATTCCCACTTCACTTGGAAGTCGCGGATTCCCACTTCGTTGGAAGTCACTCTGGAAGTCGTGGATTTCCACTTCGCTGGAGCCCAGTTCAGAATCGAATTCAGAACTTAATTGAGAGAGAGAGAGAGAGATCCTTCAGAAAGAGAGAAAGTGATCTCGAATTTTGGTGTGTCTGAGAATGGACCCCTGGAGCGCTTTTTATAGCGCTCTGGAGGGGTATTCTCGTCCGCCAAATTCCAGCAGTTGCGACGGTTCGGACAGAACCGTCGCAACCGATCAACCGCTTGGTCGGTTTTCCGACAGCGGTTGGCGAACGTTGGATCTGTTCGCGCGGACACCCGTTGGCGGGTGATTCGAATCCTTCCGCGGGCGGACCAACGGACCCTGATTCAAAAAGAACCCAGGCCACGGACCACGGACCACGAGCCACGAGCCCGGACCCGGCACCGGCGCCGGCCGGCCGGCCGCCGCTGCCGCCGCCAGCGGCGGCGCGTGTGCGCGCACGTACGTGCATAGTTCCCTCCTTTTCGCGCGCGAAAACTCCAAGTACCCAAAGGGCACGCCCTTTGTTCTCATTTTTCTCTATTTATACCCCATGAGCTTCCAACACATGACCAATGTGGGACTAAATACTTGTAGCTAACTTTTAGTCCCATTTGGCTTTGAATTAGGCAATCTTTGGACTTGAATATCTCATTCATTCGAAGTCGGAATTGAACATGTGAATATACCACGTTCATCACCAATGGAAGGAGAACACACTCCAACCATCATCCGGTTGATTTGATCAACGGATCTCGCCATAATTCATCTCGAAGATTCAGCTTTATACTCTTCAATTCCAACAATCCCCCACAATGAATGGAGATTCAAGGAAATGACACACAAAGAGACTGACTCTATTGTGTAAGGTACTTGAGAAAAGAAACTGCATAAGGATAGGTGAACTAGGTCTTGAACCTTCCATAGTGAAAGCTTTATCGGACTTACTGGCTAATCAGTGAACTAGGTCTTGAACTGTTAGCCGTTAGTGTAAGCCTAGTCAACAAGCTTCACACAGTGACTTTCCAAATCAACTTTGGTTCTCTGTTGTGTCCGTTTTGGCCCTGGACATTCTTGGTTTCAGAGAGTATCTTTAGGGAATAACAGCCTCCATAGAGATTCCCAAAGAGCCGACCCAACTCTATACTCACATAGGTGATGGACCTATGAAGAGTAGTCTACTCTACTCCACTTGTATAGTAACAAGATATAGGCATCATTAAAAGCGTTAAGCTTATCCTTAATCCACTTGTAGAAAAGCACTTATGTGCACCTTAGGAATGGATTGGAGTCAAGCTCCCAAGTGCTTGCTTGCTGAGTCAATCATAACTAGTTTTTCCTCTTGAACTTAGTCCGTGGGATCTCCAGTCGCTAAGTGAGGTTTCCATTAAGCTGACTCGGTAAGGTTAGGCTTTTAGACCCATTCCCCTCGATGCGCAGTTTATACGCTCTCCACTTAAACCTTTAGTAAGCGGATCCGCTAAATTATCCTTTGACGATACAAAGTCAATAGAGATAATTCCATTTGAGAGCAACTGCTTCACGGTATTATGTCTACGACGAATATGTCTAGACTTACCGTTGTATATACATTTTGTGCCCTATATATAGCTGCTTGATTATCGCAGTGTATACATATAGCGGGCACTGGCTTTTGCCATAACGGTATATCTTCTAAGAATTGTCGAAGCCATTCAGCTTCTTCTCCAGCCTTATCTAAGGCTATGAATTCCGATTCCATAGTGGAACGGGCAATACATGTTTGCTTAGAAGGTTTCCATGATACCGCTGCTCCTGCTAGAGTAAATACGTATCCGCTAGTTGATTTTGATTCCTCAGAATCTACAATCCAATTAGCATCACTGTATCCTTCCAGTACAGGAGGATACTTTCCATATCTCAAGGCATATTCCTTGGTATGTGATACGTAACCCAATACTCGTAGTAGAGCGGTCCAATGTAGATCACTAGGGTTGCTAGTATATCTACTTAACTTGCTTACAGCGTAAGCAATATCGGGTCTAGTGCAATTCATTAAATACATTAGACTTCCGATAATCTGAGAATACTCCAACTGGCGTATTCCAGTTCCTGTATTCTTATGAAGGTGGACGTGTGGGAGAAAAGGATTTGTATTCTCTTTTATCCCATGATCCTTGAATCTTTCTATCATCTTATCCACGTAGTGAGATTGAGATAGACTGATTCCATCTGGTGTTCTAGTAATTTTAATTCCTAAAATTACATCAGCAACCCCCAGATCCTTCATATCAAAACAGTTGGATAACATTCTTTTAGTGGACTTAATAATCTCAATATTAGTCCCAAGTATCAACATGTCGTCTACATAAAGACAGACAATGATACATGCATCTCCAACTGTTTTCGTGTAAACACACTTATCGCATTCATTGATAGTGAATCCATCTTTGATCATGACACTATCAAATTTCTCATGCCATTGTTTTGAGCCTGCTTTAAACCGTATAAGGATTTTACCAATTTACACACCCTTGTGTTCTTGGCCCTTGACTTTAAATCCTTCAGGTTGCTCCATATATATCTCTTCACTTAATTCACCATTTAAGAATGCAGTCTTGACATCCATTTGATGGATATCTAAGTTGTGCAATACTGCAATCGCAATCAACATCCGTATGGACGTTATTCTTGTTACTGGTGAATAAGTATCGAAGTAGTCAAGTCCTTCTATTTGTCGATAACCCTTGGCTACTAATCTAGCCTTGTACTTATCGATAGATCCATCGGGTTTTAATTTTCGTTTGAAAATCCACTTACACCCAATTGGTTTACTTCCAGGAGGCAAGTTTACCAATTCCCAAGTATGATTACTTAGTATGGATTCTATTTCGCTGTTTATAGCTTCTTTCCACATTTGTGCTTCTGGGTTGACATAGCCTCTTTAAATGTTTGAGGCTCGCTCTCAATAGCGTATGCTATGAAATCTGGACCAAAAGATTTTGAGATTCTAGATCTCTGACTTCTTCTTGGTTCAATTTCCGCATTAACATTTCGTTCCTCGGGGCTTTCGTCCCTGAACGCCATCTCGTGTGTTCTTTTCCCAGAAGTCTTATCTGCTTCCCGTTTGTACGGAAAGATGTCTTCAAAAACACAGCATCTCGAGATTCGATAATCATGTTTACATGAATATCTGGTATTTCTGATTTATGAACCAGAAACCTATAGGCACTACTATTCAAGGCATAGCCTATGAATATGCAGTCTATAGTTTTTGCTCCCAACTTAGTCTTTTTGGGTAATGGTGCCAGCACCTTTGCAAGGCACCCCCACATTTTGAGGTAATGGTAGGAAGGTGTCCTTCCATGCCATAACTCGAATGGTATAAGACCAAGTTTCTTGTGGGGTACTCTATTTAGAATATGATTTGCAGTTAATAGAGCTTCCCCCCACAAGTTCTGCGGAGCTCCAGAACTTACGAGCATGGAGTTAACCATCTCCTTCAAAGTTCTGTTCTTCCGTTCAGCAATTCCATTCTGCTGAGGAGTGTATGGTGCTGTAGTTTGATGTATTATACCAAAACTAGCACATAACTCACTAAAATCATTTGATTCATATTCTCCGCCTCTATCGGATTTTAGAATCTTGATTTTCTTGTTGAGTTGATTCTCAACTTCGGCTTTATATGTTGTAAACATATTTATTGCCTCATCCTTACTGTTTAAAAGATACACATAACAGTATCTTGTACAGTCATCAATAAAAGTAATAAAATACTTTTTACCGCCTCTAGTTGGCATAAACTTCAAGTCACATAGATCACTATGAATTAACCCTAAAGGTTCTGTATTTCGATCTATTGAGTGAAATGAATTTTTAGCCAACTTGGCCTCAACACAAACCTCACACTTGCGAATTTCTTCCAAGTTGAGTTTAGGAATATATCCCCGATTAGACAAGTTTTTCAAAGACTTGTAATTTACATGCCCTAATCTAGCATGCCACAGAATAGGAGACTCAAGCAAATAAACAGAAGATTTTCCTTTTATTAGCTTTGGGTACAAATACACGGACTTTTTATCAACCACTGCAACATTGGCTTTGAAAAGTCCATCTACAAGATAACCCTTTCCCACATACATCCCTCCCTTAGTAAGTACAAATTTGTCGGATTCAAATACAATTCTAAATCCTTTCTTACTAAGTATAGATCCGGAAATCAGATTCTTTCGGATGTCTGGAACATGAAGGACATCGTTAAGAGTAAGCTCTTTGCCCGATGTCCACTTCAGGATGACCTTGCCCTTTCCTTCAACCTTTGAGGAAGCTGAATTACCCATGAATAATTGCTCATCTTGCTCTAGCCTTTGATATTCTGAGAATAACAATTTCTCCGAGCAGATGTGCCTGGTAGCTCCCGTGTCTACCCACCAGTCTTTGTTATTGGTTGTCAGATTTACTTCTGACACCACAGCAGAAAGACTTGGTGATTCATGGTTGGTCATGTTGGCCTGTGGGTGGCTTTTCTTGTTCTTCTTTTGACGGCTGCGGCATTCATTTGCTTTGTGACCTTCTTTGTTGCAGATGTAACAGGTCCCTTTGAAGCGCATGGTTCTGCCGTCTTGAGCCTTGCCTTTGTACCCCTGGGAAGGCTTCTTCCTCTTCAAGCTTTTGGAAGTAGATGCTTTCCCCTTTGAGTCCTCGATCACATTTGCTTTTGCTTCATAGGAGTTCTTGCTGCTCCTTTTCTCGGACTTGCGATTGTCCTCCTCTATACGAAGCCTCACAATGAGATCCTCCAACTTTAGCTCCTTTCGCTTATGCTTCAGGTAATTCTTGAAGTCTCTCCATGCCGGGGGGAGCTTCTCCACGATGGTTGCAACCTGAAAAGTTTCAGGAAGAATCATACCTTCGGCCTCTATCTCGTGCAAGATAAGTTGGAATTCTTGCACTTGACTGATGACAGTCTTGCTATCCACCATTTTGTACTCCAGAAATCGTCCAACGACGAACTTCTTGGTACCAGCATCTTCAGTCTTGTATTTCTTGTCAAGACTGGCCCATAACTTCTTTGCCGTAGTAATCGGACTGTAGACATTGTAAAGAGAGTCATCCAGTCCATTAAGAACATAATTTCGGCAAAGGAAGTCACCTTGTGTCCAAGCATCGAATGCAAGGACTGAATCCCGATCAGTTCCGGGTTCTGGTGGATCCTCCTGCAGGAATTTGGCCAGATGTAGAGTGGTCAAGTAGAAGAGCATCTTCTGTTGCCACCTCTTGAACTCTGTGCCATCAAACTTTCCTGGCTTCTCCGGCTTCGGGTTAGGAAGTGGAGTAGGCATCAAACCTTGGAGCGGTATGTTTTGTTGCCTTGCTGGAGGTATCTTGATTTGTCTCAGACATTTTTCTGCAAGTTCAAGCAGAACAGAAGTGAGAAACATTATTTGTCTTAAGATTGTTGGGTATTCTGCTTAACAAGAATCAATCTGACAACTTATCAAGATTACTGAGATATCAACAATCTAATTGGCCAGGTCGGCAAATATCAGGTGGGAGGTTTTCCGTTCAAAGAACGTTCCTTAATTCAAGAACCACCTTTCAATTTCCTTCCTTGGTTTAAGCACCAATTAGACTGAATCCAAGTCAGTCACAATATACTGTAAAGTATATCCCCTATATAAAGGATTTAATTCACTTATACAGTTTCACTTAGACTGAATCTAAGTCAATCTCGATATACTATAAAGTATATCCCCTGTATAAAGGACTTAGTCCACTTATACAGTAATTGAAGTGAGGTACGCTTACAGCAAATCTCCTTAAGACAATTACGTCCCCCGCACCGGTGCTAACGGGATAATGGACGCTGGTCTCCCAAGATACAACACTTCTTCACGGTATTTGGATAGCACTACCAAATCACCGTACGGTCGAACCGTAGTCAACCAGTACCTACACAGGATTAGCAAAACAGCGGTATAACGACAAATTTCAAATGAATATTTGTCTTACTCTTTTGGAGGAACACCCACTGTTGAGGACGTAGGAAGGTTGAAGAATTTTGGCAGAATCTCCTTTAGGAAGTCGCTTTGGATTCCCACTTCACTTGGAAGTCGCGGATTCCCACTTCGTTGGAAGTCACTCTGGAAGTCGTGGATTTCCCACTTCGCTGGAGCCCAGTTCAGAATCGAATTCAGAACTTATTGAGAGAGAGAGAGAGAGATCCTTCAGAAAGAGAGAAAGTGATCTCGAATTTTGGTGTGTCTGAGAATGGACCCCTGGAGCGCTTTTTATAGTGCTCTGGAGGGGTATTCTCGTCCGCCAAATTCCAGCAGTTGCGACGGTTCGGACAGAACCGTCGCAACCGATCAACCGCCTAACCGCTTGGCCGGTTTTCCGACAGCGGTTGGCGAACGGTTGGATCTGTTCGCGCGGACCCCGTTGGCGGGTGATTCGAATCCTTCCGCGGGCGGACCAACGGACCCTGATTCAAAAAGAACCCTGGCCACGACCACGAGCCACGAGCCACGGACCACGGACCCGGACCCGGACCCAGGCCCGAGCCCGAGCCCGAGCCCAGGCCCGAGCCCTGCCCGCGCCGGCGCCGGCGCGTGTGCGCGCACGTACGTGCATAGTTCCCTCCTTTTCGCGCGCGAAAACTCCAAGTACCCAAAGGGCACGCCCTTTGTTCTCATTTTTCTCTATTTATACCCCATGAGCTTCCAACACATGACCAATGTGGGACTAAATACTTGTAGCTAACTTTTAGTCCCATTTGGCTTTGAATTAGGCAATCTTTGGACTTGAATATCTCATTCATTCAAAGTCGGAATTGAACATGTGAATATACCACGTTCATCACCAATGGAAGGAGAACACACTCCAACCATCATCCGGTTGATTTGATCAACGGATCTCGCCATAATTCATCTCGAAGATTCAGCTTTATATTCTTCAATTCCAACAATCCCCCACAATGAATGGAGATTCAAGGAAATGACACACAAAGAGACTGACTCTATTGTGTAAGGTACTTGAGAAAAGAAACTGCATAAGGATAGGTGAACTAGGTCTTGAACCTTCCATAGTGAAAGCTTTATCGGACTTACTGGCTAATCAGTGAACTAGGTCTTGAACTGTTAGCCGTTAGTGTAAGCCTAGTCAACAAGCTTCACACAGTGACTTTCCAAATCAACTTTGGTTCTCTGTTGTGTCCGTTTTGGCCCTGGACATTCTTGGTTTCAGAGAGTATCTTTAGGGAATAACAGCCTCCATAGAGATTCCCAAAGAGCCGACCCAACTCTATACTCACATAGGTGATGGACCTATGAAGAGTAGTCTACTCTACTCCACTTGTATAGTAACAAGATATAGGCATCATTAAAAGCGTTAAGCTTATCCTTAATCCACTTGTAGAAAAGCACTTATGTGCACCTTAGGAATGGATTGGAGTCAAGCTCCCAAGTGCTTGCTTGCTGAGTCAATCATAACTAGTTTTTCCTCTTGAACTTAGTCCGTGGGATCTCCAGTCGCTAAGTGAGGTTTCCATTAAGCTGACTCGGTAAGGTTAGGCTTTTAGACCCATTCCCCTCGATGCGCAGTTTATACGCTCTCCACTTAAACCTTTAGTAAGCGGATCCGCTAAATTATCCTTTGACGATACAAAGTCAATAGAGATAATTCCATTTGAGAGCAACTGCTTCACGGTATTATGTCTACGACGAATATGTCTAGACTTACCGTTGTATATAACATTTTGTGCCCTATATATAGCTGCTTGATTATCGCAGTGTATACATATAGCGGGCACTGGCTTTTGCCATAACGGTATATCTTCTAAGAATTGTCGAAGCCATTCAGCTTCTTCTCCAGCCTTATCTAAGGCTATGAATTCCGATTCCATAGTGGAACGGGCAATACATGTTTGCTTAGAAGGTTTCCATGATACCGCTGCTCCTGCTAGAGTAAATACGTATCCGCTAGTTGATTTTGATTCCTCAGAATCTACAATCCAATTACATCACTGTATCCTTCCAGTACAGGAGGATACTTTCCATATCTCAAGGCATATTCCTTGGTATGTGATACGTAACCCAATACTCGTAGTAGAGCGGTCCAATGTAGATCACTAGGGTTGCTAGTATATCTACTTAACTTGCTTACAGCGTAAGCAATATCGGGTCTAGTGCAATTCATTAAATACATTAGACTTCCGATAATCTGAGAATACTCCAACTGGCGTATTCCAGTTCCTGTATTCTTATGAAGGTGGACGTGTGGGAGAAAAGGATTTGTATTCTCTTTTATCCCATGATCCTTGAATCTTTCTATCATCTTATCCACGTAGTGAGATTGAGATAGACTGATTCCATCTGGTGTTCTAGTAATTTTAATTCCTAAAATTACATCAGCAACCCCCAGATCCTTCATATCAAAACAGTTGGATAACATTCTTTTAGTGGACTTAATAATCTCAATATTAGTCCCAAGTATCAACATGTCGTCTACATAAAGACAGACAATGATACATGCATCTCCAACTGTTTTCGTGTAAACACACTTATCGCATTCATTGATAGTGAATCCATCTTTGATCATGACACTATCAAATTTCTTATGCCATTGTTTTGGAGCCTGCTTTAAACCGTATAAGGATTTTACCAATTTACACACCTTGTGTTCTTGCCCTTGACTATAAATCCTTCTGGTTGCTCCATATAAATTTCTTCATTTAATTCACCATTTAAGAATGCAGTCTTCACATCCATTTGATGGATATCTAAGTTGTGCAATACTGCAATCGCAATCAACATCCGAATGGACGTTATTCTTGTTACTGGTGAATATGTATCGAAGTAGTCAAGTCCTTCTTTTTGCCGATAACCCTTGGCTACTAATCTAGCCTTGTACTTATCGATAGATCCATCGGGTTTTAATTTTCGTTTGAAAATCCACTTACACCCAATTGGTTTACTTCCAGGAGGCAAGTTTACCAATTCCCAAGTATGATTACTTAGTATGGATTCTATTTCGCTATTTATAGCTTCTTTCCACATTTGTGCTTCTGGGTTTGACATAGCCTCTTTAAATGTTTGAGGCTCGCTCTCAATAGCGTATGCTATGAAATCTGGACCAAAAGATTTTGAGATTCTAGATCTCTGACTTCTTCTTGGTTCAATTTCCGCATTAACATTCGGTTCCTCGGGGCTTTCGTCCCTGAACGCCATCTCGTGTGTTCTTTTCCCAGAAGTCTTATCTGCTTCCCGTTTGTACGGAAAGATGTCTTCAAAGAACACAGCATCTCGAGATTCGATAATCATGTTTACATGAATATCTGGTATTTCTGATTTATGAACCAGAAACCTATAGGCACTACTATTCAAGGCATAGCCTATGAATATGCAGTCTATAGTTTTTGCTCCCAACTTAGTCTTTTTGGGTAATGGTGCCAGTACCTTTGCAAGGCACCCCCACATTTTGAGGTAATGGTAGGAAGGTGTCCTTCCATGCCATAACTCGAATGGTATAAGATCAAGTTTCTTGTGGGGTACTCTATTTAGAATATGATTTGCAGTTAATAGAGCTTCCCCCCACAAGTTCTGCGGAGCTCCAGAACTTACGAGCATGGAGTTAATCATCTCCTTCAAAGTTCTGTTCTTCCGTTCAGCAATTCCATTCTGCTGAGGAGTGTATGGTGCTGTAGTTTGATGTATTATACCAAAACTAGCACATAACTCACTAAAATCATTTGATTCATATTCTCCGCCTCTATCGGATTTTAGAATCTTGATTTTCTTGTTGAGTTGATTCTCAACTTCGGCTTTATATGTTGTAAACATATTTATTGCCTCATCCTTACTGTTCAAAAGATACACATAACAGTATCTTGTACAGTCATCGATAAAAGTAATGAAATACTTTTTACCGCCTCTAGTTGGCATAAACTTCAAGTCACATAGATCGCTATGAATTAACCCTAAAGGTTCTGTATTTCGATCTATTGAGTGAAATGAATTTTTAGCCAACTTGGCCTCAACACAAACCTCACACTTGCGAATTTCTTCCAAGTTGAGTTTAGGAATATATCCCAGATTAGACAAGTTTTTCAAAGACTTGTAATTTACATGCCCTAATCTAGCATGCCACAGAATAGGAGACTCAAGCAAATAAACAGAAGATTTTTCTTTTATTAGCTTTGGGTACAAATACACGGACTTTTTATCAACCACTGCAACATTGGCTTTGAAAAGTCCATCTACAAGATAACCCTTTCCCACATACATCCCTCCCTTAGTAAGTACAAATTTGTCGGATTCAAATACAATTCTAAATCCTTTCTTACTAAGTATAGATCCGGAAATCAGATTCTTTCGGATGTCTGGAACATGAAGGACATCGTTAAGAGTAAGCTCTTTGCCCGATGTCCACTTCAGGATGACCTTGCCCTTTCCTTCAACCTTTGAGGAAGCTGAATTACCCATGAATAATTGCTCATCTTGCTCTAGCCTTTGATATTCTGAGAATAACAATTTCTCCGAGCATATGTGCCTGGTAGCTCCCGTGTCTACCCACCAGTCTTTGTTATTGGTTGTCAGATTTACTTCTGACACCACAGCAGAAAGACTTGGTGATTCATGGTTGGTCATGTTGGCCTGTGGGTGGCTTTTCTTGTTCTTCTTTTGACAGCTGCGGCATTCATTTGCTTTGTGACCTTCTTTGTTGCAGATGTAACAGGTCCCTTTGAAGCGCATGGTTCTGTCGTCTTGAGCCTTGCCTTTATACCCCTGGGAAGGCTTCTTCCTCTTCAAGCTTTTGGAAGTAGACGCTTTCCCCTTTGAGTCCTCGATCACATTTGCTTTTGCTTCGTAGGAGTTCTTGCTGCTCCTTTTCTCGGACTTGCGGTTGTCCTTCTCTATACGAAGCCTCACAATGAGATCCTCCAACTTTAGCTCCTTTCTCTTGTGCTTCAGGTAGTTCTTGAAGTCTCTCCACGCAGGGGGGAGCTTCTCCACGATTGTTGCAACCTGAAAAGTTTCAGGAAGAATCATACCTTCGGCCTCTATTTCGTGCAAGATAAGTTGGAACTCTTGCACCTGACTGATGACAGTCTTGGTATCCACCATTTTGTACTCCAGAAATCGTCCAACGACGAACTTCTTGGTACCAGCATCTTCAGTCTTGTACTTCTTGTCAAGACTGGCCCATAACTTCTTTGCCGTAGTAATCGGACTGTAGACATTGTAAAGAGAGTCATCCAGTCCATTAAGAACATAATTTCGGCAAAGGAAGTCACCTTGTGTCCAAGCATCGAATGCAAGGACTGAATCCTGATCAGTTCCGGGTTCTGGTGGATCCTCCTGCAGGAATTTGGCCAGATGTAGAGTGGTCAAGTAGAAGAGCATCTTCTGTTGCCACCTCTTGAACTCTGTGCCATCAAACTTTCCTGGCTTCTCCGGCTTCGGGTTAGGAAGTGGAGTTGGCATCAAACCTTGGAGCGGTATGTTTGTTGCCTTGCTGGAGGTATCTTGATTTGTCTCAGACATTTTTTCTGCAAGTTCAAGCAGAACAGAAGTGAGAAACTCTAATTGTCTTAAGATTGTTGGGTATTCTGCTTAACAAGAATCAATCTGACAACTTATCAAGATCACTGAGATATCAACAATCTAATTGGCCAGGTCGGCAAATATCAGGTGGGAGGTTTTTCGTTCAATAGAACGTTCCTTAATTCAAGAACCACCTTTCAATTTCCTTCCTTGGTTTAAGCACCAATTAGACTGAATCCAAGTCAGTCACAATATACTGTAAAGTATATCCCCTGTATAAAGGATTTAATCCACTTATACAGTTTCACTTAGACTGAATCTAAGTCAATCTCGATATACTATAAAGTATATCCCCTGTATAAAGGACTTAGTCCACTTATACAGTAATTGAAGTGAGGTACGCTTACAGCGAATCTCCTTAAGACAATTACGTCCCTCGCACCGGTGCTTACGGGATAATGGACGCTGGTCTCCAAGATACAACACTTCTTCACGGTATTTGGATAGCACTACCAAATCACCGTACGGTCGAACCGTAGTCAACCAGTACCTACACAGGATTAGCAAAACAGCGGTATAACGACAAATTTCAAATGAATATTTGTCTTACTCTTTTGGAGGAACACCCACTGTTGAGGACGTAGGAAGGTTGAAGAATTTTGGCAGAATCTCCTTTAGGAAGTAGCTTCGGATTCCCACTTCACTTGGAAGTCGCGGATTCCCACTTCGCTGTTGGAAGTCGCCCTGAAGTCCCACTTCGCTGGAGCCCAGTTCAGAACGGAGTCAGAACTTTAGAGAGAGAGAGTGAGATCTTTCAGAAGAGAGAAAGGATCTCAGTTTGGTGTGTCTGAGAATGGACCCCTGGAGCGCTTTTTATAGCGCTCTGGAGGGGTATTCTCGTCCGCCAAATTCCAGCAGTTGCGACGGTTCGGACAGAACCGTCGCAACCGATCAACCGCCCTGTCGGTTTTCCGACAGCGGTTGGCGAACGGACGGATCTGTTCGCGCGGGACGGACACCGTTGGAGATTCGAATCCTTTCGCGGACCAACTGACCCTGATTCAAAAAGAACCAGGTAGGGAACCCAGGCCACGGACCCGGGCCCGGCCCGGCACCGGCGCCGGCGCCGGCGCCAGCGGCGGCGCGCGTGCGCGCACGTACGTAAGTACGTGCATAGTTCCCTCCTTTTCCGCGCGCGAAAACTCCAAGTACCCAAAGGGCACGCCCTTTGTTCTCATTTTTCTCTATTTATACCCCATGAGCTTCAACACATGGCCAATGTGGGACTAAATGCTTGTAGCTAAATTTAGTCCCTTTTGACTTTGAATTAGGCAATCTTTGGACTTGAATATCTCATTCATTCGAAGTCGGAATTGACATGTAAATATACCACGTTCATCACAAATGGAAGGAGAACACACTCCAACCATCATCCGGTTGATTTGATCAACGGATCTCGCCATAATTCATCACGAAGATTCAGCTTTATATTCTTCAATTCCAACAATCCCCCACAATGAATGGAGATTCAAGGAAATGACACACAAAGAGACTGACTCTATTGTGTAAGGTACTTGAGAAAAGAAACTGCATAAGGATAGGTGAACTAGGTCTTGAACCTTCCATAGCGAAAGCTTTATCGGACTTACTGGCTAATCAGTGAACTAGGTCTTGAACTGTTAGCCGTTAGTGTAAGCCAAGTCAACAAGCTTCACACAGTGACTTTCCAAATCAACTTTGGTTCTCTGTTGTGTCCGTTTTGGCCCTAGACATTCTTGGTTTCAGAGAGTATCTTTAGGGAATAACAGCCTCCATAGAGATTCCCAAAGAGCCGACCCAACTCTATACTCACATAGGTGATGGACCTATGAAGAGTAGTCTACTCTACTCCACTTGTATAGTAACAAGATATAGGCATCATTAAAAGCGTTAAACTTATCCTTAATCCACTTGTAGAAAAGCACTTATGTGCACCTTAGGAATGGATTGGAGTCAAGCTCCCAAGTGCTTACTTGCTGAGTCAATCATAACTAGTTTTTCCTCTTGAACTTAGTCCGTGGGATCTCCAGTCGCTAAGTGAGGTTTCCATTAAGCTGACTCGGTAAGGTTAGGCTTTTAGACCGATTCCCCTCGATGCGCAGTTTATACGCTCTCCACTTAAACCTTTAGTAAGCGGATCCGCTAAATTATCCTTTGACGATACAAAGTCAATAGAGATAATTCCATTTGAGAGCAACTGCTTCACGGTATTATGTCTACGACGAATATGTCTAGACTTACCGTTGTATATAACATTTTGTGCCCTAGATATAGCTGCTTGATTATCGCAGTGTATACATATAGCGGGCACTGGCTTTTGCCATAACGGTATATCTTCTAAGAATTGTCGAAGCCATTCAGCTTCTTCTCCAGCCTTATCTAAGGCTATGAATTCCGATTCCATAGTGGAACGGGCAATACATGTTTGCTTAGAAGATTTTCATGATACCGCTGCTCCTGCTAGAGTAAATACGTATCCGCTAGTTGATTTTGATTCCTCAGAATCTGCAATCCAATTAGCATCACTGTATCCTTCCAGTACAGGAGGATACTTTCCATATCTCAAGGCATATTCCTTGGTATGTGATACGTAACCCAATACTCGTAGTAGAGCGGTCCAATGTAGATCACTAGGATTGCTAGTATATCTACTTAACTTGCTTACAGCGTAAGCAATAGCGGGTCTAGTGCAATTCATTAAATACATTAGACTTCCGATAATCTGAGAATACTCCAACTGGCGTATTCCAGTTCCTGTATTCTTATGAAGGTGGATGTGTGGGAGAAAAGGATTTGTATTCTCTTTATCCCATGATCCTTGAATCTTTCTATCATCTTATCCACGTAGTGAGATTGAGATAGACTGATTCCATCTGGTGTTCTAGTAATTTTAATTCCTAAAATTACATCAGCAACCCCCAGATCCTTCATATCAAAACAGTTGGATAACATTCTTTTAGTGGACTTAATAATCTCAATATTAGTCCCAAGTATCAACATGTCGTCTACATAAAGACAAACAATGATACATGCATCTCCAACTGTTTTAGTGTAAACACACTTATCGCATTCATTGATAGTGAATCCATCTTTGATCATGACACTATCAAATTTCTCATGCCATTGTTTTGGAGCCTGCTTTAAACCGTATAAGGATTTTACCAATTTGCACACCTTGTGTTCTTGGTTCTTGACTATAAATCCTTCTGGTTGCTCCATATAAATTTCTTCATTTAATTCACCATTTAAGAATGCAGTCTTCACATCCATTTGATGGATATCTAAGTTGTGCAATACTGCAATCGCAATCAACATCCGAATGGACGTTATTCTTGTTACTGGTGAATATGTATCGAAGTAGTCAAGTCCTTCTTTTTGCCGATAACCCTTGGCTACTAATCTAGCCTTGTACTTATCGATAGATCCATCGGGTTTTAATTTTCATTTGAAAATCCACTTACACCCAATTGGTTTACTTCCAGGAGGCAAGTTTACCAATTCCCAAGTATGATTACTTAGTATGGATTCTATTTCGCTATTTATAGCTTCTTTCCACATTTGTGCTTCTGGGTTTGACATAGCCTCTTTAAATGTTTGAGGCTCGCTCTCAATAGCGTATGCTATGAAATCTGGACCAAAAGATTTTGAGATTCTAGATCTCTGACTTCTTCTTGGTTCAATTTCCGCATTAACATTCGTTTCCTCGGGGCTTTCGTCCCTGAACGCCATCTCGTGTGTTCTTTTCCCAGAAGTCTTATCTGCTTCCCGTTTGTACGGAAAGATGTCTTCAAAGAACACAGCATCTCGAGATTCGATAATCATGTTTACATGAATATCTGGTATTTCTGATTTATGAACCAGAAACCTATAGGCACTACTATTCAAGGCATAGCCTATGAATATGCAGTCTATAGTTTTTGCTCCCAACTTAGTCTTTTTGGGTAATGGTGCCAGTACCTTTGCAAGGCACCCCCACATTTTGAGGTAATGGTAGGAAGGTGTCCTTCCATGCCATAACTCGAATGGTATAAGACCAAGTTTCTTGTGGGGTACTCTATTTAGAATATGATTTGCAGTTAATAGAGCTTCCCCCCACAAGTTCTGCGGAGCTCCAGAACTTACGAGCATGGAGTTAATCATCTCCTTCAAAGTTCTTTTCTTCCGTTCAGCAATTCCATTCTGCTGAGGAGTGTATGGTGCTGTAGTTTGATGTATTATACCAAACTAGCACATAACTCACTAAAATCATTTGATTCATATTCTCCGCCTCTATCGGATTTTAGAATCTTGATTTTCTTGTTGAGTTGATTCTCAACTTCGGCTTTATATGTTGTAAACATATTTATTGCCTCATCCTTACTGTTCAAAAGATACACATAACAGTATCTTGTACAGTCATCGATAAAAGTAATGAAATACTTTTTACCGCCTCTAGTTGGCATAAACTTCAAGTCACATAGATCGCTATGAATTAACCCTAAAGGTTCTGTATTTCGATCTATTGAGTGAAATGAATTTTTAGCCAACTTGGGGTCAACACAAACCTCACACTTGCGAATTTCTTCCAAGTTGAGTTTAGGAATATATCCCAGATTAGACAAGTTTTTCAAAGACTTGTAATTTACATGCCCTAATCTAGCATGCCACAGAATAGGAGACTCAAGCAAATAAACAGAAGATTTTCCTTTTATTAGCTTTGGGTACAAATACACGGACTTTTTATCAACCACTGCAACATTGGCTTTGAAAAGTCCATCTACAAGATAACCCTTTCCACATACATCCCTCCCTTAGTAAGTACAAATTTGTCGGATTCAAATACAATTCTAAATCCTTTCTTACTAAGTATAGATCCGGAAATCAGATTCTTTCGGATGTCTGGAACATGAAGGACATCGTTAAGAGTAAGCTCTTTGCCCGATGTCCACTTCAGGATAACCTTGCCCTTTCCTTCAACCTTTGAGGAAGCTGAATTACCCATGAATAATTGCTCATCTTGCTCTAGCCTTTGATATTCTGAGAATAACAATTTCTCCGAGCATATGTGCCTGGTAGCTCCCGTGTCTACCCACCAGTCTTTGTTATTGGTTGTCAGATTTACTTCTGACACCACAGCAGAAAGACTTGGTGATTCATGGTTGGTCATGTTGGCCTGTGGGTGGCTTTTTTGTTCTTCTTTTGACGGCTGCGACATTCATTTGCTTTGTGACCTTCTTTGTTGCAGATGTAACAGGTCCCTTTGAAGCGCATGGTTCTGCCGTCTTGAGCCTTGCCTTTGTACCCCTGGGAAGGCTTCTTCCTCTTCAAGCTTTTGGAAGTAGACGCTTTCCCCTTTGAGTCCTCGATCACATTTGCTTTTGCTTCGTAGGAGTTCTTGCTGCTCCTTTTCTCTCGGACTTGCGGTTGTCCTCCTCTATACGAAGCCTCACAATGAGATCCTCCAACTTTAGCTCCTTTCTCTTGTGCTTCAGGTAGTTCTTGAAGTCTCTCCACGCAGGGGGGAGCTTCTCCACGATTGTTGCAACCTGAAAAGTTTCAGGAAGAATCATACCTTCGGCCTCTATTTCGTGCAAGATAAGTTGGAACTCTTGCACCTGACTGATGACAGTCTTGGTATCCACCATTTTGTACTCCAGAAATCGTCCAACGACGAACTTCTTGGTACCAGCATCTTCAGTCTTGTACTTCTTGTCAAGACTGGCCCATAACTTCTTTGCCGTAGTAATCGGACTGTAGACATTGTAAAGAGAGTCATCCAGTCCATTAAGAACATAATTTCGGCAAAGGAAGTCACCTTGTGTCCAAGCATCGAATGCAAGGACTGAATCCTGATCAGTTCCGGTTTCTGGTGGATCCTCCTGCAGGAATTTGGCCAGATGTAGAGTGGTCAAGTAGAAGAGCATCTTCTGTTGCCACCTCTTGAACTCTGTGCCATCAAACTTTCCTGGCTTCTCCGGCTTCGGGTTAGGAAGTGGAGTTGGCATCAAACCTTGGAGCGGTATGTTTGTTGCCTTGCTGGAGGTATCTTGATTTGTCTCAGACATTTTTTCTGCAAGTTCAAGCAGAACAGAAGTGAGAAACTCTAATTGTCTTAAGATTGTTGGGTATTCTGCTTAACAAGAATCAATCTGACAACTTATCAAGATCACTGAGATATCAACAATCTAATTGGCCAGGTCGGCAAATATCAGGTGGGAGGTTTTCCGTTCAATAGAACGTTCCTTAATTCAAGAACCACCTTTCAATTTTCTTCCTTGGTTTAAGCACCAATTAGACTGAATCCAAGTCAGTCACAATATACTGTAAAGTATATCCCCTGTATAAAGGATTTAATCCACTTATACAGTTTCACTTAGACTGAATCTAAGTCAATCTCGATATACTATAAAGTATATCCCCTGTATAAAGGACTTAGTCCACTTATACAGTAATTGAAGTGAGGTACGCTTACAGCGAATCTCCTTAAGACAATTACGTCCCCCGCACCGGTGCTTACGGGATAATGGACGCTGGTCTCCCAAGATACAACACTTCTTCACGGTATTTGGATAGCACTACCAAATCACCGTACGGTCGAACCGTAGTCAACCAGTACCTACACAGGATTAGCAAAACAGCGGTATAACGACAAATTTCAAATGAATATTTGTCTTACTCTTTGGAGGAACACCCACTGTTGAGGACGTAGGAAGGTTGAAGAATTTTGGCAGAATCTCCTTTAGGAAGTAGCTTCGGATTCCCACTTCACTTGGAAGTCGCGGATTCCCACTTCGCTGTTGGAAGTCGCCCTGAAGTCCCACTTCGCTGGAGCCCAGTTCAGAACGGAGTCAGAACTTTAGAGAGAGAGAGTGAGATCTTTCAGAAGAGAGAAAGGAATCTCAGTTTGGTGTGTCTGAGAATGGACCCCTGGAGCGCTTTTTATAGCGCTCTGGAGGGGTATTCTCGTCCGCCAAATTCCAGCAGTTGCGACGGTTCGGACAGAACCGTCGCAACCGATCAACCGCCCTGTCGGTTTTCCGATAGCGGTTGGCGAACGGACGGATCTGTTCGCGCGGACGGACACCCGTTGGAGATTCGAATCCTTTCGCGGACCAACTGACCCTGATTCAAAAAGAACCAGGTAGGGAACCCAGGCCACGGACCACGGACCACGGACCACGAGCCACGGACCGGGCCCGGGCCCGAGCCCGGCACAGCACGGCGCCGGCCGCCGCCGCCGCCGCGCAGCGGCGGCGCGCGTGCGCGCACGTACGTAAGTACGTGCATAGTTCCCTCCTTTTCGCGCGCGCGAAAACTCCAAGTACCCAAAGGGCACGCCCTTTGTTCTCATTTTTCTCTATTTATACCCCATGAGCTTCCAACACATGGCCAATGTGGGACTAAATGCTTGTAGCTAAATTTAGTCCCTTTTGGCTTTGAATTAGGCAATCTTTGGACTTGAATATCTCATTCATTCGAAGTCGGAATTGAACATGTAAATATACCACGTTCATCACAAATGGAAGGAGAACACACTCCAACCATCATCCGGTTGATTTGATCAACGGATCTCGCCATAATTCATCTCGAAGATTCAGCTTTATATTCTTCAATTCCAACAATCCCCCACAATGAATGGAGATTCAAGGAATGACACACAAAGAGACTGACTCTATTGTGTAAGGTACTTGAGAAAAGAAACTGCATAAGGATAGGTGAACTAGGTCTTGAACCTTCCATAGCGAAAGCTTTATCGGACTTACTGGCTAATCAGTGAACTAGGTCTTGAACTGTTAGCCGTTAGTGTAAGCCAAGTCAACAAGCTTCACACAGTGACTTTCCAAATCAACTTTGGTTCTCTGTTGTGTCCGTTTTGGCCCTGGACATTCTTGGTTTCAGAGAGTATCTTTAGGGAATAACAGCCTCCATAGAGATTCCCAAAGAGCCGACCCAACTCTATACTCACATAGGTGATGGACCTATGAAGAGTAGTCTACTCTACTCCACTTGTATAGTAACAAGATATAGGCATCATTAAAAGCGTTAAACTTATCCTTAATCCACTTGTAGAAAAGCACTTATGTGCACCTTAGGAATGGATTGGAGTCAAGCTCCCAAGTGCTTACTTGCTGAGTCAATCATAACTAGTTTTTCCTCTTGAACTTAGTCCGTGGGATCTCCAGTCGCTAAGTGAGGTTTCCATTAAGCTGACTCGGTAAGGTTAGGCTTTTAGACCCATTCCCTCGATGCGCAGTTTATACGCTCTCCACTTAAACCTTTAGTAAGCGGATCCGCTAAATTATCCTTTGACGTTACAAAGTCAATAGAGATAATTCCATTTGAGAGCAACTGCTTCACGGTATTATGTCTACGACGAATATGTCTAGACTTACTGTTGTATATAACATTTTGTGCCCTAGATATAGCTGCTTGATTATCGCAGTGCATACATATAGCGGGCACTGGCTTTTGCCATAACGGTATATCTTCTAAGAATTGTCGAAGCCATTCAGCTTCTTCTCCAGCCTTATCTAAGGCTATGAATTCCGATTCCATAGTGGAACGGGCAATACATGTTTGCTTAGAAGATTTCCATGATACCGCTGCTCCTGCTAGAGTAAATACGTATCCGCTAGTTGATTTTGATTCCTCAGAATCTGCAATCCAATTAGCATCACTGTATCCTTCCAGTACAGGAGGATACTTTCCATATCTCAAGGCATATTCCTTGGTATGTGATACGTACCCAATACTCGTAGTAGAGCGGTCCAATGTAGATCACTAGGATTGCTAGTATATCTACTTAACTTGCTTACAGCGTAAGCAATATCAGGTCTAGTGCAATTCATTAAATACATTAGACTTCCGATAATCTGAGAATACTCCAACTGGCGTATTCCAGTTCCTGTATTCTTATGAAGGTGGATGTGTGGGAGAAAAGGATTTGTATTCTCTTTTATCCCATGATCCTTGAATCTTTCTATCATCTTATCCACGTAGTGAGATTGAGATAGACTGATTCCATCTGGTGTTCTAGTAATTTTAATTCCTAAAATTACATCAGCAACCCCCAGATCCTTCATATCAAAACAGTTGGATAACATTCTTTTAGTGGACTTAATAATCTCAATATTAGTCCCAAGTATCAACATGTCGTCTACATAAAGACAAACAATGATACATGCATCTCCAACTGTTTTAGTGTAAACACACTTATCGCATTCATT